>OMLF01036737.1:5584-17379 GCA_900302615.1 Holocentrus rufus | reverse complement strand
GCAGCGGGGCCGCTTGTGTATGCGTGTGCACGCCCGTGCAAACGCGAATTGTGTATGCAACAGGCCGCGCTTCTCCGGCTCGCCCCTGAGCGTTTCAAATGTCCACGAGCCTCACTGATTGGACCGTGGGCTAACAAGCATCAAGGAAAAATTTACATGGCATTTGATTTTTTGACAAGGAGCAGTGTTGTTGCTGCTTTGTGCCGTACCTCCCCTGCAGCAAGATCCAGTGGAGGAGGAATGCGATCTATCGTTTTGCCCAGTTGATTCTCTCTCCCAGCTCAAGCTTTATGAGCACTTGATTGGTAAATGATGCATGGAAATTCAAACAGTGGCAGCTGGTGTCCAGGCTGCTCAGTGGGAGAGACACGGGCAAACAACATGAACGCACATTAAGAAGAATGGGAATTGCGTAGATTTGCCGTAGCTCTTTTGTCAGAGGTCTGGTTTTGGACGAGGACCGGGGAGGGGGGGGGAAATGAGGATCCCATATGTGTCGTGATTCGGTTTCAGTCAGGGCCGGGAAAGGCATGCAGCTGCCGAGATGTCGTGGCCACAATGCACTCTGCATGCACCGCCTCCTCGGCCCGATTGCTAAAGGAAGGATGGAATTCTTATACACCCACAAAAACAACATTACCAAAGGTCACAGCCGCAAGAAACGTGAGACACTAGTCATCAAAGGTTCGTGCGTTTTCTGTGAGTTGAGCCACCGCAGCAGTTTGACACCCATCATTAGTGTTTTTTCATACAGAGTCGTTAGGTTAATACTGTGGGTGGCACTGGTTGTCTGAAACCGGTCACACTATAAACAGGGTTCCCACTGGTCCCGGAATTTCTGGAATGTCATGGAATTTTGAATGGAAAGTCAGGGAATTTAATAAATTCTTGGGGCAAGTCATGGAATATCATGGGATTCTGTCATCCTCAACTTCATTTCCCCCGCAGAATAAAACAGAATACTGAACTTTAATGAGACCTCTGAATCTGAAGTGTGATTAAGAATTTGATCAAGGAAAAAAAGTGTCATGTTACATTTAAGTAGCTCATGGAAATTAAATATTTCTGTCACATAAAGTCATAGAAAAGAGCACATTTTGTGTGATATACCCTGTCTAAAATTTCCAGAAATTCCGGCTTCTCTTAGCAATATCATTATATTTGTCTAGTGAATTATGATTTAACAGCCCAAAGTACGAAAAACCGTCTGTTTCTCCCATTATAGTTCATGCATTTTTAACTTTTGACAATTTAATTTTGTGAATGATCATGGATTTCTTCTTTATTTCACAACTGCACCAAAAAAAATCTAAAATGTGATGTAAGGAATATGGATTTTGAGGCCCCCGTAATGCAATAATAGCTCGGTCATTTCTCAGCAGAGAAATGGCCTCAGCAGAAGGAGAGCCTCCCCTCTGGCTGCAGCTTTGCCTTCGTCCGTTCTCCATCCTGAAGCTCTGGAACCGATTAGAGCAGGAATCTCCAGCGGCGCTCTGCTAGCGCATTAGCATGCCTTCAGTGACTCTCACTGACAGGCGAGACGCTCTGACTTCGCACTAACAGGCAGACATTTAACCACAGTCACTGGGAAGTCGTCGGACGGTAAATGGCTGGTGAGCGAACGCTGCAGTCGAGGAATGTTGTTTGTCACTACGGTCAGTTTGGCCTCTGATGTCAGTGGTGGCCTAATGTCTCTCTCCCTCTCTCTCTCCATCTGTCTCTCCCTCTTCCTCTCTTGCTCCTTCAGGATGGCTGAGGTGTCACAACAGGAGAGACTCCAGGCCATCGCTGTAAGTTATTTCCACACACACACACACACATTCTCTCTCTCTCTCTCTCTCTACCTCGCAATTTCTCCCTCACTTTCTTTCTTCCTCAGACACAAACACACGCATGCACACAGACACACATGCACAACAGGGCCCCATTGATGCCTTTTGAAACAACAAATCGTTGCTGCATGTCGGGCCCTGACCGACCGCCAGTCTTAATGACTCTCAACCTTTTAGACCCCATCTCCTCAAAACCATTAGCAGCCATGGGAAGCAGTAATGCACCAGCTCCAGCTTCCTCACATCCCTTTTTTTTCTCTGTCTCCGTCTCACTCTCTTTCTCTCTTGCTTTCATAGTCAATGTAAAGCCTGAATGTATAGAACACTAAAAGACCCTTTTCAAACCCAAATACCCGTCATAAAGCGACAGTTTATGTGCAGAGATGCTGTTTTCATTGAAATGCACTTAAACACATAATAGCTAGGTGTTTATACAGTTGTGAATGCAAATAATAATTTATTGCAGTGCTTTGTGTACCTGCTCAGGCATTTTAACAGCCCACTGAGGAAATTCTCATTGTGGATTCATTTTGGGCGCCAGAATGCAGGAAGACAGTGGTTCAACTCGTGCAGTTTTCAAATGATCAGCATTTAATGTTGCAGAACATTGAAAGTGTGCAATGACCATAATTCATTGCACCTACAAATCAGTGCTCCCAGGACTCGGTATGTCTCACCTGGGCGCACGCAAACTAAATGGAGAGACGAGTTGAAATGTGGCCTCAATAATAAGATGCAAGTAGTGCAATTAACTTATGTTGCAGGGCCACAATGTTGGGGTTCTGCAGCGCTTGAAAAATTATGAGTTACCAGGCTCGCTACATTAATAATTTGTCATTAACACCACCTACTGAATTATGTAAAACTATATAAAAATTCATCTAAAAAAAGATTTTTACACTTGCTTGAATTTGTTTTGGATAAAGAACTTGAGCGATAAATAGTGGAATAATGGAAACGTACCGTCAGTTGAATGATGAAATTGCCCATTATTAGCTGACACTGTATAACAAGAAAATGTTTTTGAAATACTCTACATTTGACTCATGGAGGCATTCTACCTGAGGGTTAGGAAGAATATTAATTCACTTCAATTCAAAGTAAAATTTGCTCAATAGTCGGATGAAAAAAATCACCATAGAAACTCTGTAATGACAAGAGGTTTTCAGTACGTTAATGTTATTGTGTGGATTCCTTGGAAAACTTTGGCTTCATAATGTACTTAGCATTATGATGTACACTTTGATGGTAAGATGCATGCAATCTAATAATGAGGGATTTGTTTATCGTGTGTGTGTGTGTGTGTGTGTGTGTGTGTGGCAATAGGAGAAAAGGAAGAAGCAGACAGAGATCGAGAACAAGAGGAGGCAGCTGGATGATGACCGACGACAGCTCCAACATCTCAAGGTACGGCACACACATCCACCCACCCACACACACACACACACACACACACACACAACCTCAGTACCCAGAGATCGTGTATCGGTAGGCTGCGTACGGTACACTCATGTTTACGAACCCGCTGGTCTGTGATGCTTAAAACCAAAACGATGAAAGAAGCAAAATATCTAACTGTATCCTTTTGGGTGTGTGTATTGAAATTCACAATTAGGCCAAAATTTTATTTGGGCAAAAAGCTCGTCACACAGTGGAGGTGTGACGCTTTTCTTTGCTGCAGCTGTACTTTGAGAGCTTCACCCACTAACTGCCCATCCTTTACCCGAACTTCAACCCAACCCTGACCCCAAAATAACCTTCTCTGTTTCGAATACCAAACAGAAAGTCCTGTGAATTTGAGTAGCCGCTCCGCACACGAGTGATGTCACACACCGCCGCAGGATCGCACAACAACATCGGCCCATTCTTTTTCGAATCTATCCGTCCCACGGTGTGAGATACTCCCTGCACCTCTGTCCTGTCACGGAATGTTCAGAACGGGCAGCAGATAACAGCAGCAGCTCCTCCACATGCTGTTTACACATACACACACACACACACACACACACACACACACACACACACACTGATTCATTATATCAGAGCAAAGGCTTTTGTCAGCCTGTGTGTCAGCATTATCAAAGCTATTTCAGCCCTGGACAATTCAGCTCGTCAGAGATAAGAGCAAAGGTTGCGGTGTGCATGCGCCTGCGCAGTGTGTGTGTGTGTGCATGTGTGTGTGTGTGTGTGTGTGTGTGTGTGCTGAATGTGCACGTGTGATAGTAGTGCCTGTGACCTGCACTATTGCCCTTGCGTGCTCCCACTTTTCTATTTTCAGAGCGAACCTTTGTGTGTGTGTGTGTCGTGCATGTGTGTGTCCGTGCATGTGTGTGTGTGTGTGTGTGTGTGTGTGTTACCCCCCGAAAGAATATCGAAGCCTCAGACAATGCAGTGGGCTTAGGCAGAGGAAACAGATTTTTGTCCCACTCCCACCAACAGGAAACAGCTCTTACACCCACCGCACCCCGCTTTCGTCTGAGCCTCACACACACACACACACACACGTACACACAGAGAGGGGAAGTGTAGTCACGCAGTACAGGAGCATTAGAAGGCTCTTTGTGCAAACCACAGCAAGTATTCCTTTTTCCACAGGCAGCGCTCATGTGGAAAACGCAATAAATGTCTTCATTTACACACCACATTTTCATAGGGGTGTACCTGCCCCGCTATTAAACCACAGAAATACAGGAGCACGCACACACACGCACACGCACACACACACAGCCCAAACGGAAGTGAGGTAGTATAATGTTGTTAACACAGCCAACAGTAATCGGGCTTCTGTTTTTAATTACCGAGCCATGGTATATGTGATTATACAAGCAGCAGCCTGCAGCCCTTCTAATTAAAACTTCTGAACATCAACATACAGAATATCACCTAAAAAGAGAAAATCATAGAAATGCATGTTAAGAATTCTGAAATTCTGAAATCAAATACTGACGATCAATATTACAAAATCATTGGTAGCATAAAATTAAATGGCAGTTTTTTAAATGGCAGTTAAGTAACTCATTGGTTAACAGAATGATATCAATCATACAGAATATTTAATGATGAATATCAGGAAATTATTTAATTTCCAAAATGGATAAACAGTGTCTTGGAGTAGGACTCATGAATCCCCCTCTAAAGAAAGGAAGAAGGCCTATAAATTTTTAACTCCATCCTCTCTCGTTTCAACTGCTGTGTGTGTGTGTGTGTCGGTGTGTGTGTGTGTGTGTGTGTACATCACAGTTCCGCCCATTGTCTGCTACGTTAGCAGCTTTTACTCAAAAGAACAATGGAACAGACGTAGCTTCAGCGCTCTGGCTTTACAACTGCTCGTACAGACAAGTGTGTGTGTGTGTGTGTGTCTCTAAGTGAGTGTGTGTTTGCGTGCACATGAGTGAGCACATTAAGTGATGTCAGACTTTGAGGTAGGGTGTGGTGAGAGAGCGAGCCAGATTGAGAGAGACAGGGAGAGAGAGAGAGAGAGTTGGAGTTATTGCCCAGGAGAGCATGCAGGACTGGGGTATTTCAGAGTGTTGAATTACACTGTGTATGTGTGTGTGTGTTGTGTGTGTGTGTGTGTGTGTACTGTAGAGCTCTGTGCAGCTGGGCGTCTGGATCTGAACCATGCACTCCATGTACTCTTGCAGAGCGTGAGCCGAAACAGAAGAAGAAGACAGTCAAACAGATAAAGCGATACAGAAACTGAAGAAGATTCACGTGGACGGTTACAAGCCCATTCAGAGCAAAACGCACAAAGCAAAAAAGTTCACAAGCTCCATGATGGATCGAGGAGGGAGAGAGAGAGAGAGGAAGGGGCTGGGGCCGGAGTGGAGAAGAGGAGGGGGAAAAATGGAGGGGAGGGGGAAGTTCTGCTTTGCAAATTCTTGTTGCATCACTGGAGAGGAATTCACATGAAGCATAGGTCCAGATTTTCAAACAGAGTCATGGAAACGAGAGCTTTTCTCGCACTTTTCCATATGGCCGGTTCGGGTTTGTCTCTCCCTGCACGGTCTAACAGCTGCCGACAAAACGCATTGTTACAGTTCACCTCCTCACATGCCAAATATTTCCTCTGATGTTCGCTTACCTACAGAAGAGGGCGGAGTGGAGCTGCAAAATACAGATGCAAGGGCATTTGGGAAATGGGCAGAAGAGATGGGGATCAGTTGAAGAAAGAGATATTTGACATTTATGCACAATTTTATTCTTATGATCCTTTTTATTTCAATCAATAGACCTATTTGAACTCGCCCCAAAAATTAAAATCCATGGAGCTAAGAAGCCAATCCGGGCATCATACGACATTTTTGAGCTGCTCCAGTGACAATGAAAGTCATTTCATCTGATGAACTTTTGCGGTCAATCGAGTTTTTTTCCCACAACATTCTGGCTTACGGTTCAGAAAATGCAATCACCGTAAAGGTATTTTAATTAAGTCGAGCTGCGGGAGTTGTTGTTGGAAGGCGTTAAAGATTCGATGTTGTTCAGAGAGACTTATCTCCACCTGACGTCCGTGCTCACTTGACTAGAAAAAAAAAATAATTGTATTTTAAGATGGATTTTCTGCCCAAAACCGAGAGGCTGAGACGTCCTGGCCGCGTCCCATATTCCACTTGGCACGCGAGTTGGCAGCAGAGGTGAAGTATGTGACAGAGTCATTGAGTGGCAGCAGTCAGAGGAGCGCTGGACGCTCTCGCTGGCAGATTTAGCTTTAGATTGGCTAAAGGCCTCGCTCATTCTGTCTCTGTGAGAGCGTCGCTAATCTGCTTTGAAAGGAGTCATACTGAAGTCCGAGTGAGAAAGGGCGACAGTGTGCTGCAGTTTGGGGGATTAAAGTGCTGCTAATAAATGCATTAACTGCTCCTGTGTAAATGATAGGAGCAGTGTGAGTAAAGGTCCTCTGGCTGTGGATGTTCCTATTATTACGGCACACACACACACACACATGGGCTTGGGCGGGGCAATCTCAGAGCCAATTATGATGAATGCATCCCTCTTTTTATGAAGTCCCAAATATGCTGAATTGAATTATTAAATCCAGATTTACCGCCACTGTGAACTGATAGAAAAATGAAATAAATAATCCAGCTGATGTCATTTCTTTCTGTTCAGTCCGAACAAATAGCCCATTGACCCTCTCTGTAATGTCTCCCCATGCAGTCGAAGGCGCTGAGGGAGCGCTGGTTGCTGGACGGAGCTCCGGAGGAGGAGGAGACTCAGAAGCGTCTGCAGGAGGACGAGGTGAAGACCAAACTCCTGGAGCAGGTCATCCTCAGGTCAGCATCTGAAACCCCTGCAGCACCAGAGCTCCATGATGATACTCCAGATTAAACATCAGCAACCAGTCGGCAGTTTTTTTGTATTATTATGTAATATTATGTAATATTGTCTTTAGCCAGGATTTGGATTGTCAAACTGGACAAAATCACTGTGGATATCATGGCTCACTACAGGAAAATATTACAGATTAAACGGTTTTCATGAAAAAATGCTCCAGGTCTTTTTTTTTTTTTTTTGTAGAACTGGTAATCTACTTTGGCTCAAATAGTTGCTTATGTATCACGGTCTCTATGGTGTAGCACAATACTAATTAAAGCAAGCGGTCTTCTTCCCTAATGACTGTGTGTGTGTATGTGTGTGTGTTCCTGAGCCAGGCTGGAGCAGGAGATTGAGGAATTGGAGACAGGCGTGCCAGCCAATCAGGGTGTGGCCAAAGAAAATGGAGGTAAGTTCAGTACCCATGGCAACATAGGATCACACAGGAAACCATGGAAACAAAGCCTGGACAGCCGAGCCAGACAAAAAAAAATAAATAAAAAAAAGGAAAATAATTACACGAGCTAATTAATGGCTGCCCTCTGCACTCGCTCTTTCACATGTTTCCTCTAATCATTAAAATAAAATTTCCTCTCTTTCTTTGTCCCTGTGACTTACCCTGGGCACCTTGTTCTCTCTTTTGCGCTCACCCATCCTGTCTGTGATACCCTGCTGCCCCCTACAGGCGAGAATGGTGTAGTGCAGAGCTCCGGTCAGACCCCCAGGAGAGAGGTGACAGGGATCGAGGCCAAGCTGCTGGGCCCCAGCCCCGACCAGGCGAGCGCCGACAACCCCGTCACCCTGGTCTTCATGGGCTACAAGACCGTGGAGGAGGAGCAGGAGAACCGCACGGCCCTGGAGGGGGTGGACGGCAACGTGAAGGCCGAGTTTGTCGTCATCGAGGACGGGGAGGGCAAAGCCGGAGGAGAGGGGGCCACAGAGGAGCAGGCTCCGCCCAACGGGAGCATGGCGGAGAAGGAGAAGGCCAATGGGGGCGGGGAGGAGGCGGAGAAGGAGAAGGAGAAGAAACAGACCTGCAAGTGCTGCACGGTCATGTGAGGGGGTGTGTATGTATGTGTGTGTGTGTGTGGGTCTGTGTGTGTGCGTCTGTGTATATGCATGCACGTATGCATGCCTGAGTGCATGCCTGCCTCCGCGCGGGCATGTGTACAGTCGTGCGTGTCTGTACTTGCAAGTGTGTATGGGTGTATCTATGTGTCTGTGTGGGAGTGTGTGCATCAAGACTGGAAAAAAAAAACAACAACAACAACAGAAGTACAGCTACACAGCCAAGACATCAACAAAGAAAGCCAATACAGCAGCTTCAGTCACAACGAGAACCACAAAGACTCATAAGTACACTTTAATCTGTATACTTTCTCTGATATGTATTTTACTTTTGATTTCTATTGATATTTTTCTATTTTTCTGTCTTGACATTTATATTGTATTCAGTATGTATATCTTTATTATGGGACTGTGTACTGTAAGTTCATTGTTATTATTGTTGGGAAAAAAAAATGTAATAGCTCTCTGGATTGTACTGCTATCCACTGGGGACATCTGGAAAATTTACATCATTGTAATTTAGTCAAAAACAGCAAAATATGAAGGACACAGATACTTAAATATATATATTTCTCTGTGTAGGCCTACCAACTATTTATCGGTCAATTTCATATTGCAATATTGTCTAAGATATTATTTTAAATAGTATTTTAATATATTGATATCAAATTATGTTTTATACAATGTATTTATTGTTTTGATTCTCTACATCTTCTCCAACCATTGACTGCATGTAAGCTTGTAAGCACTACCAGATTTGCATTACAATCATAAGTGTCTGCGCTTTCTTAGACTCATATGTGCTCATATCTTTAGCCACATAAGTCTTTATATCAGTAACAGTAAATATGATTGGCAGTGTTAGAGATGCGCTTTTTTTTTTCTTCTTCTTCTTCTTTTTAATTACAGCACGGATACAATTAGGCAGAGTAGAATACTGTTCCTACTAAAAATCACATTAGCTTCTCACAGATACTGTATGCCACATTCACATGTACATGAAAATCACAGCTTTTTCTATTTTTAAAAAAAAAAGAACAATCCAATTTATGTTCAATAGAGTCACGTCAAGCCATTGTGCAATGATTAGAAATGCTTAAATGATTTTGTTCTCTCAGCAGTAACGTACAATGTAGAATCTTATGAGGTAGCAACTGCATGAAGCCTTGCAGCTTTTTTTAAGCGTCTTGTCACCGTCGGGTCTCTCTGTATCTCATGTTCACATGAATGTAAGTTCAGGGGTTAAATTGGGATTCGTTCTACCACATTTAGAGGAGTGAGGCTTGCTCAGCTCACCATGAAAAGCTTTTGTCCCTTCATGAACCAAATAAAATCTCTATTAATACTCTCATTTCACTGTGTTGGTCGGCTGCTGGTTTCTGTCTTCTATTCGCTCCCAGTTTAACCCCTGACTGTCTGTTTGTCTATTGACCTGGGCCAAAAGTACTTGAATAGATTTGAAATTCAAAAGATATGGGGCATTTGAATTGTTGTTTATTATAAATAATCATATCCTTAGGATCTTTATTGAACATAAGAGAGATTTTCACACTTTCCTCTAGTGCATTCAATCCATCCAGATAGTTTCTGTGCGATTTGGTGAGGTTTCCAGTCTGTCGTGACTTTCCGTGTAAAGTACCGATGTGTGAAAAACTCAACAGCAACAGCTCTTTCCAAAAACAATGACATGGATACCTGGCATAATCCACAGCCCTCAGGGGCATTTGTTGGGAACTATTTCCAGCCAAAAAAACTGCAGCAAAATGTATTCATCCACCTTTAATTCACACTCAGGGGCGAATAAATTGAGTTTGCTGATGTTATTCAGCAATAAATAGTTCCAGGAAAGGTTGCAGCAATGGAAACCTCACCAAATCACACAAAAAACATCTGGATGGATAGATAAGATTTTTGTATTTTGGATCAACTGTTCTTTAAACCTTCCATGCCCAGGACTCAAATTTGAAGAATGAAATCATGTCCAAGTACCAAGGCTCTTTGGAACTTGTGCTTAAGGAGAACCATTAGAAATGGGCCACATAATTAATGGGCCGCAACGATCTTAATGACTCGATATTGTCCAAGTGTCCGGCAAGGTGAATAACAAGTAGTTCAAACCCCCCAAAAATAAACACCTGCAGTAATTCAAATCCCTGAAAGCCTATTTAAATACATTTTGGCCCAAAGTCTCCTCATCTGTTTGGCGGACAGTCGAGGTCATGGATGGTCTGGGTCAGTGATGCTATGCCGCCTATATTTCTATTCCCCCCGGACTCATCCATGTCTCTCATTCATGGACACGTCATGACACGTCGTCACCATCAACCTGTGGTTTGTCGTTTTATCCACACTATCAAACCATATCGCCACCATCTCTTCTGAAAAACCTCTGAAGTTGGTGCTATCTTTGAGTCTCTTCAAACTCTCCATCCACCAACTACTGCTCACCTCGTTCCCTCTGTCATAACTCCGAATGACTGGTCACGGGGATTGCGTGAAATATAGTTCACTGGGACTCTACTGCCTCCTGCATACACTTTGTTGTGTGAGTGAGTCTTTTACAGCCCTTGGTGCCATATGCATGTCCTCCAGTCTTGCCTACATTCAACACCGGAGAAATCAGCAGGTGTGGACAGACAAAACATGATGCTTTCCATGTGTACAGTTCTGCTGTAATTGTACGACTTTGTTTTTTATATCGATGCTCATGTTTTTTTTTTTCTTCTCTCGTTTGTTTTTTTGTTTTTCCTATGGCCTCTTTGCAGGGCAGTATAATGTATTTGTTGTGTGTATTTTTAAAAAAAAAAAAAGATGACTACATCTGTGTATTGTTGGTGCCTTTGTCAGGTTCAGTTGGTTGGACTTGTCTGTCTGCCATCCATATTAGACCGGGGTTTGGCCTGCTCTGCTCCTGGTCATGATGACCCACTGGAAACATTGCCTTCTACTCTGGGAGGGTTGATGCACAGCACAGGCAGAATGTCAGGCTGTGTTTTTCCACACAATCTCATTTAAATGCAGCCCAGAACACAAAGAACGTGTAGAATATCGTCGGTGTCTTGAAAAAACCCCATGTTTGCCTTTTTCAATTGATTTTGTTGTACTGAAAACTATTACTTTTTTATCTCACATGTAGAGAAAAATATACAGGATTTCAACGGGATCAACAAGTTTTTCTCAATTCCCCAAGAGTTTTTTTAAAGATTCTTATTTTTACAGGAAACTGACTATGTCTATAAATGTATATGTTCGCATACAAGCCTATGTACGTATACATATAAATATATGTCATGGGTGTTAAATTTGTTAAGACAAAACTCTGCATAATAGTGGGTCTCTAGAACAAGAGCGGAGAGAGCAAGCCTGTGTTAGACCAATGCCTGTTCATCTATTCTGTGGTCGTCCAAATGTTTAATCTTGAATAAAACTACTGTTTGTTTACAGCAAGTAAGACAAGTGTCTGTGTAATTAACCTAACACACACACACACACACACACACACACACATACACTGAGCCCTAAAATCCACCAACCATCACATATTGGAAGGGATCCCATGGGAAATCACTAGACACTGAAGAT
>OMLF01036736.1:0-34195 GCA_900302615.1 Holocentrus rufus | reverse complement strand
TCTCTCTCTCTCTCTCTCTCTCTCTCTCTCTCTCTCTGACACTCTTTGTTTTTTTGTTTTTTTTTGTAACGCAATAGGGGTCCTCAGGTACAGGCCACCAAGGCTGCTGCTGGTGTGAAAAAGTACGACCTCAGCAAGTGGAAGTACGCCGAGCTGCGAGATGTCATCAACACGTCCTGTGGTGAGAACTCATGAACACACCGGAGAGTTCAGAGTCACCTCAATAAATTACACACACATACACACACACACACACATTGACCCAGCTTTCAGAAACTGGTCAAGGTGGCAGAGCTCCTGGTGAAATGCATGACACACCTCCATGCCCTCCAACCATTCCAACATTATTTATTCAGCCCCCGCAGTTAATAATTTAGCATCTGCTCATGTTTTCTGCCTCACCTTTTTGCACCCAAAAAAAAAAAGTGTGGCACCACTCCACACAGTTCATTTTCCCATTTGCATTTTTCCCTCCTCTGTAATTTTCCTTGAGTTACCAAAGTGGCTGATAAAAATCTGAGACTGCAGCTGGACCGAAGGTGGAAAGAAGAAACTGAGGGGTCTGAGGATTGTCTTGCAGCTGTTACAACGCAGCAGCCTCATGCCTTTTAGTGGTGGAGAGAGGAAATTATCACCATTACGGAAGATAGCAGACCTCTGCCCTTTGTATCCGTTCCCAGCCAACCTTCTTAGTTAGCATGAACAGTCCAGATGCTACTCCACTGCCTCCCCTACCAGAGCTGTTGTAATCGTCACTGTATACACTCCTCTGATTGGTGTTAAGGACTCTACTGTGCCCTGTGGGAATCCGTGGACATCTGGCTAATTTGTGAAATCCTTTTACTGTGATAGTAGTGATAGAGAACAGCAGTATTTTAAGTGTTTCTGATTACAGCCTCACGTGCTTTGCAGTCTGTGTACTCTTGACGTTCTCTGTGCATTTTGTGGAAGAGAAAAAAGAAACACACTGGAAGCCATCCAAATGAGATTTTCTTTTACAATGATACCATATGTTGATATATTTTGAGTATGGAATTAAAAACTCCATCTGGAATAATTTATACATTTACTGAGGCTCAGTATAGTCATTTACAAGAGGGGCTGAGGCTTAAGTTTTTCTTAAATATTTACCTAAAGGTTCTCTGTGCAAAATTGCCTAAGAGAGGGCTGTTTAGATTCAGCTGACAACACGCAATAAGCACTTAATTTATCAGTGAGTCAGGCTGATAATGAGAACCATGTGGATTCAGCCATTAGATTACTTGCTTATCCCACATTTTTTGTCAGTTGAGTCCAAAAGTGAATCTCATGCATCTTTAAAGAGTAACTCAACCCCAAGCCCAAATCTATGTGAAGCCTGACCTCTAATAGTGAAAAGGAGGGTGTCCGGTCACCTGTTGTACTCTATGGTTGGTGACATCACCTGCCACCAATGACCAGGCACCCTACTTTTCACCATTAGAGGTCAGGCTTTACACAGGTTTGGGCTTGGGGTTGAGTTACTCTTTAAGTGGGGGAAAAAAGGTTGATTTATTGGAAATTGGAAAGTGTAAAGAAAATAGGTCTGGGTTGAACCAAAATAGGATTAAAATGGTTATGTGTGTTATCTTTTGTGTATAGAAATCTACTCTTTGGACCTCAGTTTTTGCTTGTTGCAGTTATTTTTGTACTGACCGGTGCTGCTGTTTGGACAGACATTGAGCTGCTGGCGGCCTGCAGAGAGGAGTTCCACCGCCGTCTGAAGGTCTACCACGCTTGGAAGTCCAAGAACAAGAAACGCAATGACGACGGAAGTGATCAGAGGGCGCCAAAGTCTGTCATGGACTACGGTCAGTTGAGATACGCTGCACTCTTTTGTCCTGTTTCTTCTTTCTTCTAAAACTTGGAAAAAATATCAGCGCATTCATTTTGTCCTGAGGTTCTGACTACAGATCTGTATTTTCACACGTGTACAGCACATACACCTCACCACACATCAGGTTACAGGTGGCAAGTGTGTATTTTCTCTGCTTCCACCTCTCACTTTCATTGGCAGGGATTAATGACCAGCACACAAATAACCTGCCCGTGTTTCCCAACATTCAATTAAGCGATGAAACGCCGCGGCCTAAAAGTGCGGCTGCCTTCCATCTGGCTCTGTCAAAAGTATTTGTTCTAATTACCAAGTAGCTGCCAGCCATGCCTTGTCAGGTTCAGTGCCTGCTAGCATGACAGCTCGCCGCCTTGCTCATTTCACTCTCAGCTCAACCAAGCATGATGTTACGCAACAAAAACACACCCCGACACACACAAACGCATTATTTAGTTACTTGAAAAACTCTGCATTTGCCTTCATTTCCATACTTTTTCATCCTGAGAGTAAATATTGAGGTTTGTGGGGAACGGGAACTTTGGATTCACTGTTGCTGCTGCTTTCACTATATTTACTCTCCCTTCTCTTTTGATATGAAACCTTGAAAGCTCCAGTGGCCCTGTTTTTTTTGTGTGTGTTGTTTTTGCCTTGCATTTGGATCTTGTTCTTGCCTCTGTTGATGCAGCAGGGGTCTCGTCGAGGCTATTTCATAAGAGGCTAAAAGCTGCTTTACCTGGCTTTTCCCGGTAGTATTTACTTGGGCATTTTCTGGGTCCTTTTTTGATCTCTTATGGTTTGAGAGCTTTATACTTTGTTTCCTGCCCCGCTCACTGTGCACTGTGGTGTTAACAAAGCATGCCAAGTATTCGGAGAGGATGTTTTTCCAGACCAAATGATGGACAATGGGTTGCAGATACTAAAAAAACACACTACACCTTCTTAGATTGCCACTCATGAGACCAAATAAACCAACTTACCACACCCTTAATTAAAATCTACTATTCAATGCCGACTCCTTGACCCACCCTGTCCCACTGCAGCTGAGCAGAACCCCGCCCCTGCGATGACCGCCCAGCATCAGGAGGTGGCCATGAACCGCCAGCAGCGCTACTTCCGTATTCCCTTCATCCGGCCCGCCGACCAGTACAAGGACCCCCAGAATAAAAAGAAGGGCTGGTGGTACGCCCACTTCGATGGGCCCTGGATAGCCCGACAGATGGAGCTCCACCCAGACAAACGCCCCATCGTGCTTGTTGCAGGTGAGTCAGCAGCCATGGTTTGTATTGGACCCTCAGATACTCCTGCACCATCTTTGAGTAGATGCACAGCCAACAAGACCAGAGCTCTTTGAATAGGGAGTTATCTAATGTTCTGACATGTTCATCATTTGCATTTCATATTTAGGGACACATAATCTGGACATGTGATTGGCTGATAGTGTGTCTTACTTTGGTGCAGCCATCGTTAGCGTTTTTCCATCATAAAACAGTCTGGTTTGTTTTCTGATATGTTATGCATATACATTGTGTATATTTTTATGTCATTACATAAAGATAATGTGTCTGACAAATCATGTATTGTTGTATATGCAAGTGTGTGGGAGGATGAATGTACCGTAAGTGGGTGGATTCTTGTATAGTATTATCATGTAAGTCATTTTTTAGTATAACATATTGTTTCTACCCCCCCCAGGCAAAGACGATATGGAGATGTGTGAGCTGAGCCTGGAGGAGACGGGCCTGACGAGGAAGAGGGGGGCGGAGATCCTGCCGAGACAGTTCGAAGAAATTTGGGAGCGCTGCGATGGAATTCAGTACCTGAGGAACGCCATCGAGAACAAGCAGGCCCGTCCCACCTACGCTACCGCCATGCTGCAGAGCCTGCTCAAGTGAAACAAGATGACACGAGCATGCTGACAGATAGATGACAGGCATCAGAACACACACACACACTCTGAAACATATAGACAAGCACACTCAGACAGATACACACACACACACACACAAAGGCAGTACATATAGTAAAGAATACTTGTGGTTTATAGGATGGGAAAGAAGTAATCAAAGGGAAAGACACTTCCTATACTGTCTCACTGCAGACACTCAGTGTTTTGTTCTTTGAATTATTTCTGGTTTTTACATGGCTGTATGTCATTTCTTCTTCTTTTTTCTGTTTTTTTTATTTGTTTTTATTTTGCTGTGTAACACCTGATTGGTGGAAAGTTTGAATATGCATTTACTCTCAATCTGTACTTGAATGAAATATCCCACTCTGAGGCCTTAAAATTGCAATACTGCTGCACTACCCCAAGAGAGTCTCAACTGTTGTCTGTTTAGATGTTAAATCAAAACCTTAATGGACTGGAATAGGTACAATGTATTTGATTTTGTAGGAGAAAATGAAGAAACTTGTAGTGGTGCTTTTGAAAATCGTGTGGAATAATCTTGGTCTCTTTCAAGTCGTGTTTTATGGTCTTTTTGGTTATTTAGAGTCGACTGTTCAACACTACATCTTAGATCAGTTAGATGTGTGTTTTTCGTGTATCATGCAGATCATATGGGATCAAAAGAAAAGAGAAAAAAGCATATTTCTCGATATTTATCATGCTTTCAGAAAAGAAGAGCATGCCGTGCAGCTAGAGACAGTGACTACATAACATTAGATGTATTTTGATATTATGCACTCAAACTACAGTATGACATGTTTAATGCATGACAACAAATGGCGCAAAAATCCTGTGACATCAGCATTTCTTCTTTGTCATGACTGCACATAAAATAAAATATGACTCCATATAGTGTGTATTTTCACCGCAAGATTGCACTTTTTATGAAAGGTGAATACATTTAAAGCAGTTCTGGATTGATTTTGTCTTTCCATCCATCTATTTTCTTGCTGCTAATCCAGGTTAGGTTCATGGTGGCAACAGAGCAAGTTTTATCTTTTTTCTAGAGGAAATGGATGCACTCTGTTTGCTGAAATTATTGAAAAAGGAAATCTTAACATTTTTTTTATTGTTCTTTTGATAAGAGGGGAATGTCGAAGTTTGTTTTCAACATCGTGCTTGCTGGTTTGAGGGTTTGTTTTACAGACAATATTGTAATTTTTGTGTGTCAGTGTGTTTTTTTTTTTCTGACAGTGTCTTGATGAGTTGATTACTTGACCCCCCCGGTGTCTTCAGTGCTGGATCATGTCAGTCATCTCATTGTTGCGATGGTGACAATCATATAACGACAGTCATATCTTTGTTTTTAGGCTCATACTCATTTAGTGAAAGATTGTTGACTATAACTGATGATTTCATATTTTCCCTATTTGATCTTCTATTGTATATTGGTCTTTGCACTGGAATACAGTAGAAAATAAATGTATGCCACCATATTTTTTTGTTGTTTCTTTTACTAAGGTACTATAGATAATGGTTCATCCTTTTAAATTTATTTTAAATTCAAGTGGACATCCCAAGATTTCCAAAGGTACTAAATGTGTCCTGCTGAATTATGGGGAGATATAAAATTATGCAAAGACATGTAGATATTTTCAATTTGCTATAATCTTGCAGCTATAAAACAATAGCAGCATTAGTTTGAATACTTCACTCAATTTAAGTGTAATGTAGCTTAAATGACCCAATGCAACCAGCAGATACAGAATATGTGTGACATTGAACTTTGAAGCTGCTTAAGGGGAAATTTAAGGGGAAATCAGAGCTAAAGGGATTAATTCCTAAATTTGGCAATAAAACCGATCCATGGTCACTCCTCCTTAGATGTCTCAGTCATCCTGTTGAGAGTAGCAGCTAACAAGATAACTGGATAGATTAAAGAACAAGGTCTAATATAGTGCTGAGGTCCTCCTCTCTGTAGTTCATATGAAGGGGCCATCCGGTACATACAGTACTCAATATTGTATGTATCTTCTGCTGTGGCTTAACACCAAGGAACAACATTCAATAATTCATAGTAATGAACTCTGAGTAGATGTGACTGTGCTTTAGCTCACTTTTGATCCTACCAAGATGGCTAAATGTGGTGAAGGAATACTACCTTCAGTCTTTATCGCGTCAGTAAAAACCCTTTGAACATGATGCATTTCGACCAATTAGACCTGAGTTGCTTTGAGCAGTGAAACACATAAAAGAAACAAGACATGTTCAATTTTTGATGCAAAAAAACAATTTATTCTTTGATCTTAAATGTAAAAGGTGTAAAAAAAAAAAAAAAAAAAATGTCCCCGTCCTCCATGTGTGTTTTGTCATTACCCAGCTTTCAGAACACAAATGATTATTAGGAGTAGTTGTTTATAATAGGACAGACTTCTTTTTTGTTTTTCTATTGATGGAAGTACAGCAGTCGGCATTTTCTCACCTTCTACTTTTTCCTCCTACATCAATTATATCAACTAAAAAAAAAATGTAATGACCAAAGAAAACAGCTTTTACATTCATTCTCTTTTTGGGACAAAAAATGGCATTAAAACAATATACAGCATTGTACAGTCTACAGTGTAGATACCACCATGTGTATCGATTTGTAAATAATAAATACCTCATTGTGAGGAAAGAACAACCTTTGCCAAGGGTATACAGGAAATGTTCCTACCGTTCAATATACAATATAAATATTAGTCTCCACTTACAAAGACAAGCTAAGTCCACCTTGTACTGTAATATCCATAGCTCTCTGTCTAACAAGACACAACCAGCACTATGAACAATTAATCTCAATCACTTTGAACATTTTCACCGGTGCAGTGTAGAGCCTGTTGTCAGGACGTAGGAACCCAGGCGTCCCAGATACAGCACAGTTTAAAAGCAACTGAAGTCTTTCTCATGTGTCGCTCTTTGTTGGCCGACCCTCGGACAAACAAGGCGCCTTTTAAAGAACTGTCACCTCAAAACATTCATTATCCGATGCCCTTACAAGACAGCATGTTCTGTACTCATTTGGTGGATGCCACGTCTAGAAGAGGCAAACAAAGAGGGGTAAGAGAGGAAATCAATATAGCTCGTGAGACGCAGAATTAAAAACTGAGTGTGCAAAAATTTGGGACATTTGAATTACATTGAATTATAAGCTAAAAAGTCTTTAACTACTGTTCTCTGTCTACCTCTTCTTTGTGATTGGTATAGATTTAATAAGGCAAGTCAGTGAGGGATAATGGCATTTACCTGGATTCACCTCATGAATAAAGAGGTGTCCCAAGTATTTTGCACATACACTGTAAATGACAAAATACTCACAAATATGGCTACAAGTAATGAGGATCTTATAAATAAACTGATTAGATTTAGACAAAATACAAAAAAAGCACTCTGGCATTAGATACTTTTTCATTGCTGTAAACTTTTCCATGCATATAGCACATTCAACATTCAACAGCAACATTCAATGCCTTAAATCCATGCACTATATGTTAGGTTAGCTTGTGTTAGATTAATCAGTGGATCATTTTCAGGTTATGGTTTTAATTTCCCCATATTTCATTTTGTAATTAGTTTTAAGGTCAGCTTCAGTTAAGATCCAGCTAATGCACAACAGTTAGCAGTGATTTGGTGTGCGAGTGAAAAATCAGTATGGACTGCACGCACGGATACTTTACCTTTACATGCATCATAGAGCTAGAAAATATTTGATGTAAAGATTATTGAATATGAGCACCACCATAGGACACCATGCTGTTTATAAACCAAACTGGAAGGCTCACCTGAAATTACCAGTTATTGAATTAAGGTATTGCATGGCCCACTGCATACTGTACATTCAGTAAATACTGTTCCTGAATTTATATTACTCTTTTATATGCTATTTTCTCCTTGAGTGCATGGGTAGTTTCTATCAGTTCAGCTCTTTCTATTATATCAGCGCTAGTATGAAATATAAATCAAGCTTTACTTTTTGGTCCTTACCTCATTGTGGGGTATGCAGTGATGGAAGTCCACCATTTCAGAGACTAACTTTTCTGATCTCGTTGTATAGAGTTGTCTGGGGATCTATTGAGAAAAGAGCAGACAGGCATCGTTTTACAGCGCGGATCATTAAAATATCACCAGAAGCATTTTAAAGTGGTGAGAAAACAGATAGGGAAGCGTTATTCCAATGGAAGGCGTTGTTAGAAACAGGCTCTACTGGAATAAAGACACTAAGTGCTCTACAGCTGCTGCAGTTCAATGTTAAATCCATACATTCGTGCTGGATTTGGCATCGAGGAACTTCACATCTCTGATCCGTGCTGTTTTTTAAAAGGCTTAAAAATATGTTTGATTTTCTAGATCAAGGATTCGAGCAACTTTTGAAAGTGCCTGAAGACCTTGAACTGAGTCACTATCTGGGAGCATTATCTTATGAGTATGAATATGAGAGAACCGAGGTATGTGGATATGTGAAACTTGATTCAGTTATCAACCTTTGCTTTAATATTCTATCTTCCACAAAGTATTATCATACCTTTGTTTTTCTAAAATGATCATTTTAACTATAGAAGAAAATGTAGAACATATCAGAATCAACAAGAATAGATCAGACATGTTGTCATCCTGACGGATCATTTCTTTGAACTTAATACAGAGTTGAATGTATGGAGGCTGACTACAGAGACACAAATACTGCTGCTTGGAAAATAAATAATTACTGAATCAGGGGAGTTTGTTAGATGATATTAGTTGAATGAATGTACTAAATGATATTAGCTGAAGGTTAGTTTTTTTTTTAGTCAGCCAGTTGTGCTGTACGGCACAGTACAGATTACCTCAATACTTAGGCGTATATTTTCAATTGAGGCAAAAGTGTCTTGCTCAGACCGTTGGGATTGGGAAGAGACTGAACTCGAGGGACATTGTAACGTGGACACTTGAGTCAAAACACCGTCGTCATTTTCAAAAACTGGGTTCTCTCTCAAAGTATTCTCAAAGGCATAGGGAGCAAGAGTGTGCCTACAATGTAAAGAAGATTGGGCTGTGAATTAAAAATGCAACTCTGGACCACTTCACTTAGCACAGATTAAAACTCTATAAACAAAAGAAAAAGAGTAAAAGGTCTTGCTTACACCAAAGTCACAGCCTTTCTGGTCCGTACACATTTCTTGTTTATGAATATCAAAATGCCGATGATGGCACAGACAAGGCAGAGGCTTCCCACAAGGCAGATGATTATAAGCGGAGGGTCCACAGGCATTGACACCAGCTCGTTGCAATGTTCTCCATGGTAGTGCCAGTATTTACCTACAGGGCATCTAAAACAATCAGATTAGAGAGAGTCACTCCATATATGTCATAACATATTCACAAACACTGTTCCTGAAACAAGTCAAACTGATTTGGAAACAAGTGGAATTCTACTGGCAGATTTTTTTCCCTTTCACTTTGAAGGATTACTTCTTATACATGATAAACATGCTGAGAAACAACACGGCCAAGTAGCTTATCTGCTCTTTTGCCCCTTGGCCCCTGGGTACCTGCAGGTGGCTCCGTGCCCGGGGATTATCTCACAGAGGCCTCCGTTGAGGCAGTAGTTGGGCTGCAGGGTGCAGGTGCTCTCACACGGCCGGCCGTTCACCGCGCTGTAGCCAGGATCGCACAGGCACTCCGCCTCCCCCGTCCAACTGTTTACCACACAGCGCGAAAACTCGTTGCAGGCCAGGAACTTGCAGGGGTCTGCTTGGTCAGCTGAAAACAGGAGAGAGGCGAGAAGAAAAGGAGGGGAGAAGCAAGCAGGAGGCGGGAGAGAGGATAGCTCATTAACATTTAATGCGGTGTCCACCTCCCCGGTATGGTCTACACATTCAGAAGAGAAACTCAAGGGCGTTGTGATTGATGTGAATGAAGTTGTCCATTCTCAGTAAGGCGTGGCTAATGAGATTGTACAGGGCGATGAGCTCATCCATACGAAAGACAGATTTATACTGCAGGCTTAAGAAGGCGGCAGAACGGGAATGCATGGACAGACGCAGGACAGATGCCCTGACCTTGTGTTGTGAAATGAATCGGCACAAGTGCAGATTATGCATGCATATCTTCATGACATATTGTAAAGAAAGTGAAATTGCCCATAATTCATAAGGAAAAATAATACAAATGAGTTCTTGTTTGTAACCCTCCACAAGCAGTTGAAGTTTTAAGACACTGGCAAAGCAAGTACTGAAAATAGCAGCCCTGTATGGAGGAGATAGGGATGACTCCATGATGCGTGTGGCCCGGATGCCTTACCTGGCTCTATGTCCAAGGAGCGACTGTCAATCTCAATATCTAGCCGTTTAGATGCTGCATTGCAGAAGTCCTCCAGCACACAGTGCACAGCCTCTGTGACATTATACGGCACTGGCTTATCCAGTTTCATCCTGCTGTTCACCACAACGCTGCCATTCCTGAAGTTGAGGATTTCCAGCTGCTTGAATCCAGTCAAATTGGACTGCAGATACGGCAGAAGCTGTAGAGAAGGGACGACAGAGCAAAATTAATTTGTAATTAGCACTAATGCTTAATATTCTCTGTTTAAGCAGTCGCTCAAATGTTCCTTTTTATTTTTTCAGAAGGCTGACATTGAAAATTTATAGTTAGTCATTGCTTATGTAAAGCAATTCTCTCGTTGAATAGGATTTTATTTATTTTTTTATTTAGCCTTTATTTAACCAGGCGTTTCATTAAGAACAAATTCTTATTTACAATGGCGGCCTGGCAAGTGGCAAAAAAAAACACCTGATGGGAGGAGGGAGGGAGCTGAAATATAATAGTTTGTCAGCTCTCTGTGCCGCTGTTTGTTGCTGTAGCAATCAGCTTGACAAATTGATTTTGCCATAAATAAAGACATCAACAATCATTTATTTGTTTCAGGGACATGAGATAAGATGTTCACAGGAAGTAACTTTAAAATCATGATTGATTCTATCCTAAGGGTTGAATAATGACTCCTTCTTGATCCAAGGAGGACAAAGATTTCCATCGAGATCTTTAATTGAAAAGTTCAAAGTCTGTAACTGAGAAGTAAAGTCAGATTCACTCAAGCAAATCGGTAAAGGTCTGTGTCCTCCTGAGAGCAAGACCGGGGGAGCAGGATCAGGGAGAATTGAAAGCTGGAAGCAACATTTAATGCAGTGGGTTTACTTCCACAATGACAGGGCTGAGGTTGTCACAGCACTGCTGCATTTTAATTATTCAGGTCACATTTTATTTTGAATAGTAGATGATTAAATTTTTATATAAGCATGAAATCCTGCAATTATTACATGTCTGTATTATTAGTTCCAAAACAAAATAACGGTTAGGTTTGTGAGCATTTTAGTGAGAACACAGAGGATGCTACCTCTAGTCAGAAAAGATTCAGAGAATATATGATGAAAAGGTCAAAAGACTCGACAAAACACAGCTATCTCCGGTCCAAGAAACTTTCACAGAATAAAGTGAGCCAATGCAGTAAACAAATACACTATTTGTTGGTATCTCAGTACTACGCTGTGCTCCCCAGCTGCACAACATCTCCAACACCTGGCTAAAACACATCTGCTCTCCACTCTGTTGTACTTAAGTAAATAACGTGATTCCCAAGCACCCGAGACCTGATAATCTGATAAGTGAGAAACCATTCACTTAAGACTATGGACTTCCACTGATGACGGCGGTAATACTTAGCTGGGGGAGGAAGTCAACCGAGTGACGTAAAGGAACTACATCAATGTTTATCGATTAGAAACTGTTCTCCCTCGGTCCACCTGCGTGCTCACTGCAGGCGAGGCAGCATCAAACCAACACGGTGTGAGGAGGGGAGATTACAATGCTTTAGCTGGCCTGCTCCATGCCTGGCTGTAAAGTGGGAGATAAGAGGCCCTAAGGAGCTCTGCCCCGTTCTGGCTACTTCACTTATCACTGGCAGACAGTTTACTGGGGTCAGATCCCTACAGCTAACAGCCTCGGAGAGAACGAGAGAGAGAAAGAGAGAGAGAGGGAGAGAGAAAGGGAGTAGGGAATCCAACATCCCAAGAAAATGGGTTGCAACCTACAGTAGAGCCTGAGAGTAGTTTGGTAATCCGCGTATCTTAATGCAGAAAGATGTCAAATTATGCAGGTACGTGCAACTATAGACTAATATCTGATGCCTTCCACATAAGGTCAAAGTCAAGTCTTTTCACAACAAACCTGAACACAGTCCATATTGTGCACTAATGAACAACAGAAGCACAGTCTCCTTTGTCAACAGTCTACTAGAGTTTTGTATAAAAGCCTTTGTACACCGTGCAGACAGCACACCACACACAGAGCCATACTTGCAATCTACGACAAATTTGCTTCATTCTTCTCCTGGGGTTACGCATGTATCTACTGGTTCTTGTTTTGGAAAAAACCTGGTGAAACATCCCCTCCCCCCGTGATCTCAAATGTAAAAATGAAATGTTTCAAAAAAATATATATATTATGTTGCCATAAAAATGTTTCAAATTTAGCAAATGTCATGTAAACCTCCATGTCCAATGTTATTGGTTGCTGCACAAACCAGTAGGTACAGGAGTAATAGAAGGGTTTGGCAAAAAGGGAAAGAGGAGCAACTGCCATCTAATGGTTTACATATGGTTGACAGTGAACCTATATCACAAATGGGGTCCAATATCCAACAAAACATTAGAGTATGTCCATTTAAATGGGCTGTGTAATGACATTTGTTCATGATCACACTTAGTATTCCTCAACAATTTATCACATCATTTCAGTTTTAAATATTTGTTTAATAAAAGCAGTCTCTTCTCGATCTAAATAGCCCATTTAAAAGAAGGCATTTCCACTACAAGTTATTCACAATATACATGCTGAATACTTACCATTGCAAACTTCTGACCACATTAGTTTTGCCAGAAAGAATTCTACAGGGCTAAATACATTGATTAATAATGAGGAAACTGCAGATCCCCAGTTTGGGCAACCATTTAATATTGGAGATGGAGTGTTATTTTTATTATTGCATTTTAACATTTGTGTAATTCAATATGTTGCAAAAGGTAAAGAAACTAAATCTGTAAAGTGTTATTACCTCTTAAAAATGTCATTTGTTACTCTGCAACCACACCATTTATTATTCTATTACCCTGATTCAGTGCCAGCATAGTTTATCGCTATATCTGCCATGAGAATAGTCTTAAAATAAAAGCACAGGAGAGCTGTCTAAGGAAATATTATTCAGACTGCAAAATCATAATGCCTCAAATGCGTAGTATGTAGAGCTAGTCTCACAGCGTTTGACATATGTGTACATTGCTTTAATGCAAATCAGAAAAGAAATTTGAAAATATAATGTTCCATTAGCTATTTATCTTAACCCAGAAATATTGTACTTGCTATACACAGCAGTTCATCAAAAAAAAAAAAAAACTAAATCCACTTCCCCCAGTCGCTTACATCCCTTCTGTTCCTTAGCATTGCAGCAAGCAGGCAATCCAATTTGTATTGATATATCTCCACAGTTTGAGGCTGAGGCCTTTACATAACACCGAGCACAAGGCACTTCTGAGTAAGCCTAAAAATACGTTCCCTCCGTCAACCTCAGGGTAAGCCTTGAAACTAAACAGGGATGTCATCTGATGCCTCTTTCTTTGATGTATTCTAATGGCTGCAGGTTTAAAGAAGCACAATTTTCACCTGCTTGCCCGCAACTATGGCAAATCTAAAAGTCTTATGAGGAGGGAAAGAGGTTGCAATGTAGCCTGTCTGCTAAAATGTTATCGAAGGAAATCAAACATACTGATGCTCGTGTTGACCTCCATTTTTCTCTTCATACACAATATATAAGTTTATTATTGCACACATGCTGAAAAAAACACTTTACCTCCACCAGACTTTGATCCATTTTAATTAGTTGTGCTTTTGACAGTAAACTTAAAATGCCCAATTCTGACTACACATACATCAGCAGTATCAAAACTCAGTGCTACACTGGCCGACATACAGATGTCCAACTGACTGATGTTTGCACTAAGCAGATTGGGGCCACTAATAGAACAATGTGTATGGTGTTTGCACTAACCAGTATTACTTAAAGCTTCTTACTCCAAGTCAGAAACCTCTGAAGCCCGCACCGAATAAGGCAGAACCAAGTCCCATGACTCAGACCACCGTGGGCTAGTTTGTCATCGCTATGCACAATGCAACACAGTTTTAGCAACACTAAATACATAAAGCCGTGACTTTCCTGTTATTGGCTCATAGCAGGTTTACTAAGCCTCATAACACATTATTTTTCTCCAAAATTAAGGGAGTTATTCATTCGCTCACTCAATTTTGCTTTAAGGCCACAAATATTCACAAAAACCATGTCTTATATTTGAAGAGCAACTACCCAATATATGAACTTTTGGGGTTAGGTCATGAATAATTACACTAACTAGCTTTCACTACATAATATATTTCTCATTTCCAGAGAGAAACTTTGAGGAAGTGTCCATTATACACATTATTTTGAACTTACAGGCCCATAATGCAGATCATAATCTATGCTACATTATGACACGAAGCAACTTCACCAAGTTAAAAGGAGGCAGCGCGTCTATACTGTTTACAGCAGAAGAAATGGCAATGCTCACACTACTGTTCAAATCTCTGAAAACAGTTTTGACAAAATCAAACACAGAGCTAAACAGTCTGTCCCTGAAAAATGCAACAATGCAAAACGTAAGGCACAACACAGAGAAAAAGCAACAAACACATGCCAACATGAAGCCCAATCTCAATAAAATCTCAAAAACCTGAGTGGTAGCAGAAAGAAGGTCTATCTCAAATCATAGGATGAGAGTGAATCCGAGAATCCACCTGTGTTTTGTGGAAGTTAATAATGTTAGATGTTTACAGATTGTTAGATACTGCATAAAGAAAGGTTGGTTTGGAAATAGAAAGGTCATGCTCTCGCTGAGGCATGGGAGATGTTAGTTCCAATATGGAAAGAATACCGGTATGGAGGCTAAGGTCGTCTGTCTCCTAGGCCCAGATTTACTGGAAGCTCCAGGGTTTGGCGGGTCTCTGGGCTCAGAGTGCTGTGTCTAAGTGAAACAAAATATTTGACCAGCATTTTTCTTAATGCTGACACAAAGGATGCTCTGAAATAAAAACATTTGCATACTGTTGATCTGATCATGAATTTGGCTATTTGATAATGCCACATCACACTTTATAATAACTCTTCTTGACTGAGGAAATAATGTAAATTCATTATAATTTAGTCTTATTTTTTATAATACATTTGCATAAAGGAAAAATAGCAGCTGTGAGGATAAGGCTAACAGTGAAGTCCATCCTCACTTGTGTAGGACAGAAAGATTCAAGTTAAGCATCAACTTGGGGCTACACTCTTATGTTTTTGCCCTTACTCATGTGTCTGTTGCAACCAATATCAAACAATACATATTGCACCAATATAGCTTCTGATATAGCTATCAGATATTTTAAGGAATCAGCTTGGGGCTACAAAAGTAAGTATGAGAATAAGGTATGCAGAAGCATGATATCGACCACAAAAGCATGTGCACCTACCAGCTCAAGAAAGGTATTCTCCAGTGATCTGTACTCAGGGGAGCTCTTGTTAAAGAGGTCATCAGAAAACCTCATGTTAGTGACCCTCAAGCTAAAGAACACCACTAACTCCTTGCTCTTGTCAACAGCCGCCATCAGAGGGGTGCTAACTTGTCTCATGGACGGCGCTGCGGTGGACTCGTAGGGCCGTTCATCAGACTCCGAAGGGAATCCACTTCCGCTGCCCTCCTCCAGAGGTTCTGTCACTTCCGCCTCCGTCCCGTTCTCTCTTTGCTGTACATCCTCTTGAATATTTAAGATCTCAGCAGGGACGTCCGGGGAGACTGGTGCCACTCCGCTGTGTGCCGCTTCGTCTCTATCCTCAGGGGCTTCACCACTCTCTATGGGTGGCGAAAGAGGCTCCACATCCAGCTCCTCTATTTCTGGTTCAATCCCTTGGACTGAATCCATGTCAGATGATGGTACAGAGACTGGGGCCTGTGCCTCTGTGTCAGATATCGCTGTCACTGTTGGCTTGGTAGACTCTGGCAGGGTAGGGATAATCTCGGGAGGCGCGTCCGTAGTCATTCCTATAGGTTCCAAGTCTGGGAATGTCTGGAGAATTTCTTCATTTGGTTGCTCTTCTGGAAGTTCATTGTTTGCCACATCAGCTGGTTATTGTAAAGAAACATATATCAGAAAAGCAGGGAATTGGAAACAGAATGGTTATAAAATGGAGATTAAAAAAACTAATTGGGTCAAAATAATAGGTCACGCTTTACTTGGATATTCTAATGTGAACTCTGAGCTCACAACCAAGTGACTATACTGTTGAAATAGACAGTGACTCTCAGGCGATAACCACAATCATTTGAAAAGCAGTCTATAGGCATTGGATGTTGGGGCTAGGATTAATTTTAGGGTTGGGATTAAAGGACCGCATCACCCAAAATGCAAGATATTTCATACCGTCAAAAAATTACATGTGAAAAACTCAACAGCAACAGCTTAGTTTGAACACAAGAAGGATACGTGCCATAATCCGTAACACCTGGGGTCAAACAGTCTCTGTGCTGTTTCTATTGCTACTGCTATAACTATTTCCTGCTGAAGAACACCAGCAAACTGTATTTATACACCCTGAAGTTGTGCTCCTGGGCGGTGGATAGATACAGTTTGCCTGTGTTCTTCAGTTGGAAATAGTTACCGGTGAACCTCTTCGACCCTGAGGGCTGTGGACTACGCCAGGTATTCGTGTCATTATTTTGGGAGTAGGAGGTAGTAGGAGTAGGGGTAGGTGGAGGGTAGGAGTTTTTTGATAGTTTAAGTTGCACAAACACATCCAGCACCATTGTACTGTGGCACAAGGAGATAGAAAATACCATAGCAAACTGAAAACCTCGCTAAATCACATCTGCATGGATAGATTACACTTGTGGGACCTTTAATGTTAGAAATAGAATCAGGGTTAGGATTGGGTTTAGGTTTAAAAATGGGATCAAGGTTATCCTGTCAGGATGCAGCAAACAGGCAAGTTACACTTCTACTTTTCTACTTCTTCTACTTTCTACTAGACTATCAAAATAAGGGTTTTCAAATAATTATAACTTTTATCATAAAAACATTTTAAAAACAGGCTCATAAATCACTGTAAATAGATATAGAGATAGAGATAGATACCATAATTAGCCTTGCCCTGTGTCACTGCTTCCTCAGCTTCAGCCTCAGCTCCCTCCTCTTGCTCAGTTGGCGGTATGTCCTCCACTTCTTCCTCTGCCTCCTCGTCCTGCTCTGTGGTGGTTGTGACCGGTGGCTTAAGGTCACTGGCTTCCTCGGGAGTGTCTTCCGCCGACTCTTCCTCTACTGCTGCCATCTCGGGAGTCTCTCCGCTGACTCCGGAAGTGGCTTCTGGGATAACGTTGGGGATGAAAGGCACAAATGTTGGAGCTTCTGGTTCCACTGTGACCGTTTCCAAGGAGTTTTCCACGGCTGCCACAGTGGGGAGGAAAGTTTGGGTGGGAGCGAGGTCTTCTGCTGAGGCCTGTGTGACAATGTCCTCAGATTCAACACTCTCTAGGGGTTTGATGCCGAGCTCCGCAACTGGGTAAATTGTGGTCACTGAAAAGAGAGAGTTGCCTTTGGAATTTAACGATCTAATATTTGGAGTCATTCAGCTTTAAAATCGTATTCTGAATTCATGCTTTATTATGTTTGATGTTGATATGATGTTATGCTTACCGGTCTCAAAGTTTAGACTTTGTATGTCCAAGGGTAGTGATGCATCCTGTCGTAAGGCGTTTGCAATGATGTACTTCAGTTTAGGTGCGTTCACATCTGTCACATCTATCTCTGTGCCTGGCTCCAAGAGACTCTCAGCCTCATCGCCAAGCAGCGTGTCTCCATTAAATACCACAGCATAACGCACAGATGCATCCTCGTATCTGATCAACACAATAAATCATGTAAGCAAAACTCATAATGTACAGACCTCCATGGAAATTGATGTCTGTGAAGGTGACATTTCCTGAAGTCATATCCCAAAAGAGGATATTTTTGGGTATGTAACTGTCTTCCACTCTCTTTTGAGATACAGAGATGAGAAATAAGTCGTATATGGGGCACAGTTGAAGTGATTTATTTTTACTATCTTGTCTTATTTACTGTCGCAATATTGTGCATGTCATCTGTCATGTCAGTCACTGTTCCAGAGTAAATTAAAAATTCCACTCACCTAAATCCCAGAACACGAATTTCTTTAAATCCTGGAACTTTTTCAAAAATATCAAGCATCTACAGAAAGAAGAACAAAGTCCAAATGAAATAGATAAGACATAGCAGCATTTCCCCTGCACTCACTCTGTAATGCAGTTATTCAAAGCATAATAACCTATGCCAACAACAGGGGACTAAAATAATATAAGTACACTAGCTGCATCATTTAAACTTTCTGTAAACATGTTTCTTTAGCAAGCTGGAATACATGTACACTTTTTTTTTCTGTGAATCATGCATGAGGTTTAAATGTTTTATCTTTGTGGAGTTTTACTAATCAGATTCTGACAATATCTTCTTTGATTTAATCTCCTCTTGGATCTTAAGCTCCTTTCCACTCCAATTCATTGAGCTCTTAGCTGTATTGTAACAGCTATTGTCAAACAAAGGAGTAATTTCAACCATATTTGAAGGCTTGACAGAGGCACCCGCGATTTAAAGAACGAAACTAATTGGCACAAGAATGAGACTAACTGGCCTAATACTGTACATTGTTTCACATTAAAATAAATAAATAAATAAATAATGTGGTGATATTCTGTATATTTGCTCTTCCATAATAGTAATCTAATTCTTAGAGCCAATCAGTTCTTTCAAATCAAAGTATATACTGTACTTATAGGGTATTAGAAGTCATTCTTAAGACTTACATTAAGACTCTGTCATTGCCTTCTCGTTCACAAATATATAATTAGACCCTCCTACACCAGGCTTGCAGTCAATTAGAGTTTCATCTAAAGTCACTTGGTTGCACCCTAAAGCCCCTTAAAGCTGTTAAATCAGCTAGGGTAAGCTTTACACAAAATAATACAACACAGCAGAAGACAACAATCACATGGAGGCAATTATCACTGTAAGACATGCTGGCATGGTGCATCATGGTGCCATACTGTTGTTTTAGAGGAGTTTTGTGTTTAAGGGGAGAACAGGGAGAATGGAAATACAGAGTGAGACAGGGAAGAGCCTTTCGTTTTTAAGGTGGTGAGAAAGAGAACATGGTGATGAAGCAGGTATCGCATTAAATGGTAAAGCGGATTAATATATGGAACTTGATTCATGCTTGTTTCTTTTACTATAGTGCTCCAGTGTTACATTCCTCTCAGGAGGGATCAACAACCTTATAAAAGACCTGCAGTGTTTGCAGGAAGCAGGGTATCTCAAAAAGCATCTTAATTTATTGTGGATCTTTGCACCAAGGTTGATGTTCCATTACGGGATGCTCTTACCTTATCTGTGAGATCTTGTGTGATGACATGGTAGTCTTCAGGCTCAGGGTCACTGTGCAACTTACTGTACACAGGGTCCACTATGGTGACGCTGAACTCAACAATATGCTCTTCATATTTCTCTGCTATCAAATTTGGATTCTCTTGTATCTGGCAAAAAAAAAAAATAAAAAAAAGATTAAATTGTAATAAAAATCAATAACACCTGCAGTTTTCAGTGCAGGTTGTTTAATATAAATTCAGTATGTGACATAAGATTTTAAAAAGCAAGGTTTAATGGAAAAGTTCACCCAAAATAGAGAAAAAAAAAACCATTTGTTCCCACTTACCCCTAGTGCAATCTGTCTATCCAGATAGATTCTGTGTAATTTGGCGAGGTTTCCAGTCTGTCTGATCTCCCCTGTCTCCTGGCACCCCAATACAATGGGGGTGGATGACTATTGTTTGTGGGGCTCAAACTGCCAAAAATTTACATTTGAAAAACTCAACAGAAACAGCTTTTTCTGAAAACATTGGCAAGGATACCCAGCATAATCCACAGCCCGTGTTGGAGACAAGTTTTGTTGGGAACTGTTTCCTGTTCAAGAACACTGGCAAAATGTATCTATCCACCTGGAAACAGGGAAGATGGCAGGAGACTGGAAAAATGACCAAATTACACAGAAACTATCTGGATCAATAGATTACAATGGGGTTGCTTTATTTTGTGTCTTTGTTTCTTTGTTTGTTTTTTGATGAACTGTTCCTTTAAACTGAGAAAACTGTCAGGATGCCAACTTACCTCCCCTGCTTCAGTTGGAAGCAGGATAAATGGGGGAGTCCAGGTGCCTGCAACAAAAAAGCAGTTCACTATCAGGTTAAAAATCATCAATTAAAACTTTGACTCTGCTGCTCCCATCAGTGGGTTTGTCTTTACAAATGCATGATGCACAGCTGAGCTTTGTTCAAACCCACAGAACTTTATTTTAAATTCTAGTGGAAATCCCAAGGTTTCAAAAATACCAAATATGTCCCTCTGAAATGCAGGGAAATGTTTATAAAATAATGCACAAGACATGTAGATATTTTCTATTTGATGTATTAAAACGATGGCATCTTGAATTTGAATATTTCTGTCAATATAAGTGTGATTTCGCTTCAATGTGTTGCAACCAGTAGATACTGATTATGTATGCAACACTGTCACACAAGATGGACAAAATGTTTTTTCTAACTTTGAAGCTACTCAGGGGGGAATTTAAAGAAAAATCAGATTACAATGGGTTAATACAGTTGATGTGTGTTAAGTTCATTATATGAAATCATTCAGGTTCTTTGAGTCAACAGTGTTGATGCAGTGATAAATAAAACTTACATTCTCTTTCTGGCCCAGGGGTCCCAATTTCAAGTCTGGAAAAGAAAGGACAGATTTGACAGGAATTTATTCTTTCCACTAGCTGCCAGTTATCATCCAACCATTTTCATGGTACAGTGACTACTTTCAAATTTGTTATAGCTAATGATACTTGGGCTTTGACCCAGCGTCCTTTTGACTGAATACACCTGTCATCTGTCCATCTGTCTCCTAAAGTTTTGATCAAGAGGTTCAGATACAGTTTTAACCTTATCAAGACAAAAATAAAATATTCTACTGCACCACTGCTAGGTTTACCACCAGTCAATCAATCGGGCATCAGCATGCTTGAGGATGATATAGTCCTTTTTATCTTGACCTTCTGAGTTTTTACCCGAGATAACACTCAAATAAACTGGCTGGGTTTGTGAAAGCTGACAGCTACAGTAGGTGTGAAAGTCTGGCTTTCATATTCATTTTGCAGAAGTGTTAATAGCAGTTTCCATTGCGATAATGTAGCTGCCAGTGGCTTCATCCCAGAGGCAATGAAGCCACTGGCAGTTATTTTACCACTTTGCACTAAAACAAATAAAAACTAACAAACAAAACAAAAAAAACAGCAGCAAAATTGATTCCTGTAATAATTTCCTAGTGTATCTCAAAAGCAGTGGCTGAACAAAAATAAAACTAGACTGAACACACGTTCCATTAAACATTTAGTTGGTACATACCCTTCAATATCACCTTCTTCGGCTACTCTCTGTAAGTAAAGAAACAAGGTATCAGATACAAAAAATCTGCAGAAACTTCTGAGATAGCACTTTTCCTGTTTAATTAGTGTTTTGTTATGGCATAAACCTGGCTATGTTTTAGTACAGTCAAACTTACTTCCACAGTGTAGGACATTTCATATTTAAGGAATAGCAGTACACTTTGCAGGAAAATAAAAATGCAGAAATGGTGTCATATTGCCACAAACCCAACAGTCTATAATGACCAAATCAACTAAAATAAACAAATACCAGCAACACAGAGCCACTCATGCAGTATGAACATGGTTTAATATCAAGGACAATGGACTTGTGACTAAAAACACTGGTATTTACTGCTGTACTCACGCTGGCCACCAAATCCAGGTGTTCTTGAGAGCTGCTGAAGTTGAGGGCCAGGTCATCCATGCAGAGGTTTTCATGCTGGCAGGTGTAAACCCAGGCTCTGTACTCCTCTGAGTTAGGAACCCTGTCCAAGAAGATGCGAAACGCTTCCCAAATTGCCTCCTGACAAACTGCAGAGATATCACATAACATGGAGGATACTCTCCTTTGACTTCTCCAAGAAGGTATTTCAAAACAGCAAATGTGAAAGTTATCAAGCACATGTTATATCAGAAACTGTTCATCTTCAAATCTTCAAATAACCCCCCAAAATATGTATATCAGTCTGTATACCTGCAGTGTTATTCCATGCATAAAACCCAGGTTGACAACAAGCAAAACATTGGACAGAAGTAGGCTAGTTGGAGCCACAGTGCAAAGAAATCTAATAACTGAGCATAATGAGCATTGTTAGTATTTCAATTAGCATTAAGTAGTGGGATGGTTTATTATCTATAAAATGAGCTCATTTTCTCTTCAAAGAACTGCTGAATTCACAGCACATGCTTTACAGACTCTATAATGCTTTATGGATGCTTGGTTTTGCAAACTCACAAAATGTATTTAATATATTAGGGTGACTGCAAAAGGGGGTATTTATGTAAAAAGTTCAATCTGTTTCCGTAAATGTCAATTTGTATATTTGAAAGTCATTGCATGTCCATGACATTTTTGTGAATATTAAAATCATCAGCACAAAGACCCCCTGAAGCTAGTTTTTATCTGCCTCTGTGCAGAACAAGCTCCACATTGTCCAATATCTTGATGCCTGTAGGAAATTCATTTTCTAACAGACTCATTCCTGCAGAAATTTGATTGACTCCAATACATTATTAAATATGCCTAATTTTACTGCAGTTTAAAAATATATGGCACAGCAGGCACTGTGGAACAATATGATATTGCTGACAAAATGTAATTACTGTAAGCCACTTTGGACAAAAGCATCTGCTGAATGGCATAATGTAAAACAATGTAATATACTACTGGCTAATTGTAAGAGCCAAAGTAACTCTTCGTATGTTCAGTCATCTGACACTCTTTGACAAAGCATAGGTGCTTTGAAACTTTTGTGTAAGACCTCATTGTTTTGAAGTGTTTTTCTATCTGTATCTCTAAAATCAATGATGCAACAAGTATTGTCTTAATGTCACTTGGTCCCAGACTCGCAAGAGTTTAAGACAAACATTGAATATAATCAACATTATTAAAGACAATTTAGATAATCATGCATTTGTGAATAGTAAAGAACATCTTTTGTAAGTTCATCCTCTCAAGTTTCAGCTGTAAAAAACATCCAAGCAAGTAATTGTTTGTTCAGCTGCTAATTACATCCTCACAGAAATTACCATTTGATTAAGTTCTTTATTCTCACTGGACACAGAGTCAGTGTTTAGGGACAGGCTTATGCTTTGCACTCTGTCAAAGTGTCCAGTGATGATTATGAATATAAGACTCAGAGTATGAGCTCACTTTGAAGTTTGACAAAAAGTTATCTGAGTAAGTGGTGGAGTCCTCAAATTCTTTAAAGTCATAAAAAACTCATATAAATTGCAATACCATAATGGAAAAATAAGTCCTGTATTAAGTTTTTTACTTGAGTGTAAGTATAATAGCATTTGCAGGAACATGTTCTTTAATACCAAAAGTGAAAGTACTTAAGAATGGTCCCTTTCAAAGAGTCATATATTAATGTATTAACAAAGTACAGCACTAAAGTAACTGCACTTTGTTACTGTCCAGCTTTGTTAACAATGGATATTTTCCATTACCTCTGAGCTTGTAATAGGCCCGATGGCTAGTGATGACTGCTTTCATTGTCTCTTGGGGGCAGACTTTGACCCCAGTGGTGAAGACTGCTGACCTCTTCGTCCGCTGTCCTTCCTGTGCTGCTTTGACATTGGTGGTGTGTTTGATCGGTCTGGGAGCTTCCAGAAAGTGTCTGTATTTAACATCCCTGAGTCCAGAAAAACTGTTGTCATGAAGGTCTGTAAGAGCAATCAGAGAAGTTATTAGTCCTTTATTTCAAGAGAAAACATAATTACACGGCACATTACAGTATACAGCATATGCAATTAGAGCCAACCTATAAAATGCAAGTATTTCATGCAAAGTAGCTGAGAGTTTCTGTGTTAACTTAATGCAATCAGTGCTGACTCTTACAAAAGTGTGAGAATCCTCACTCAGTGCAACAACGTGTTTGTGCTGATAATTTGTGATAATTCACAGTCGTCTGATTGGCTACACTACAAAATTAAAATTGCTTTGGACTAATTCCTCAGTATAATACATGAATAAAAACAAAATGTGGTCAGTAATTTAAATATGTAATTATGGCCCAAACTTCAAATGACTTTAATGTTGAAAAAAATCTGCTGTTTACTTCATATAATTTTTTTGTTACTTTAAGGTGAATGAATTTCAAGTCATTCTTGCCCTTCTGCATGAGAGCAAAACGACAATTGCACCTACATATTGGCAACAGAACACATTATACATGACATCTCCTCAGTGACTCACTATCTCTGTTAGTCTAGAGCTGTTTATGAGTCAGACTGCTAACAACTAGCAGCAAGGAGTACTTGATTTTGCAGATACTTAATCCAACAAGGACATAACCTCATGGCACCTGTTCAGACCTCCAAGTGCACCTCTGGTCTTGTTCTGACACTGCTTTAAACAGGGCTCAAACTGGCAATTAAAAGAATTATCTCCAACATAGAAGGCCCCTATGATTGTATTTTTCTATGACAGATCCTCTTGATGTGTGAGATTGTATCTCCTTAGGGTGCAAAGAATGATCTGTGCTCCAGAGCTTGTTGTCTGATAGCTGTAGTTTTGTTTCACAGGTTTTAGCACAGTGTGACAGTGGTGGGAGCCTGAAGGTTTAGAGATGCTGGTTTGTGACTGGGAGGTTGTCATTTCAAATGACTAGGCTGGGAAAGTCTGCAGATGCGTGGAGAAAGTGAATGAGTAACACGCTCATGCTCTCTTAAGGATTGCTACTGGGATGCCTTTGGGCAACCTGACCCCCTGTTGCTCCAGTGAAGCTGCTCAGTGGCAGACATTGTAAAGGCTGAGGCTGCACCGGACAGCACCCAGGTGTGGATGTGTAGAGATGTGTGAATGTGTATTAGAGCTGAAAAAGGACTATGTGTAAAATAAATGTGGATCTCAGTGGCTAATGAAAACGAATACTGTCATGCTCAGTGATTTGTGGCCTCAAAGAAAAGAGTAATAATTTCTGTTGGCAGGCCCATTTGCTTTCATTATATCACTGGATATGAAATACGTTATACATCATAAGGAAATTTGTCCTAATTTTCTGATCAGCTAAATAATGAAAACAAGTTCAGTCATAGTGCTGTAGCTTTACAAGAAGGTATTTCACGCCATTACACAAGTCAGTCGGCCAGTCAACACAGCCTAATTCAGTCACCCCATTGAACAAGGTTATTTTGGGAAAAAAAGGCATTCATTGTAATGCTAGGTGGCAACCTCAGAGGCCTTCTTAAGACAATAAGCCAGGATTTCTGAGCTTCAAAACAAAGTCTGGGGGACTCATCAGATCCGGTGACCTTTTCTAGGTCTCATCTGGATTAAGAAACAAAATATGAAGGGAGGGATCAAATGAATGAATGAGTGTGCAAATAATATATTTAACTGTTACTGTGACCTCAGCGATACCCATACACAGAAACTGATGCTTTGTAGAAGAAGGCTTTTTGTGGAGATGAACACACAAATCTTACATCCATACTAAGCAGACACCACTAAGCTGCCCCACTTGGACATTGTCCAGTTCAGTGTGATGAATTATGTAATTTCAATGTCTAATAAAAAAACAAAAAAAAACAAACAAACAACAAAAAAAGACAAACAGAAACAGATTGACACCGGAGCATTTAGTGACTGCATGGTGCCAGGTGTTAATATGTGTATTTACAGCCATAATATCATAGAGTATTAATAGGAATGTGCATGTCATGATCACTTCAATTGATCTCGGAACAGACTGATTGAGAAATAGAATTAAAACTGAGAATTAGAGCAACAAACACAAAACTCTAAACAAAGCAAAAAATGTGTTTATCACTGTATTACACATAAATTGTAACCCCCACAATGAAAATATTGTTTCTGACTTAACTCTAAGAGAATGCAAAAGATGTGTGGGCATTGCCGCAGATCATTGTAGTCTGTAGTCCTTTTTTACCTTGTTTAAACCCTGTTTAATGGCTATCAGGCAGCCCCATTTACTCTGCAAACATTCACCTTCCAAACACTTCAGCCAAAACTCGTGGGCCTGGAATCCTGCCTAATCATGTGTGTTTTTGCTAACAGCCGTGCAATCTAGACAAAACTTGAGTGGGAGTTTAGAGCCTGATCTGCACATGTACCGACACGGGGGCCTGAGCTTGAAGAGGGAGTGTTGGAATGGGCCTTTAATGCCCAGTGCAACCACAAGGGCCTCACAGCAGAGTTACAAGCCAGAAAAGATTAGCGTCCTGCGACACTGGGAACAGAATAGCTTTTGTTTCCTCCAGGATAATGAGCTCACCCGGGCACATCACACTGAACAACACACTGCTGATGCAAATGCTGTGGTTGATCAAATGTTGCTTTCTATCTCAGACTGGCTTTATTTTAATTCTTTGCCCTGTTGTTTTTATTAAATGTGAATATTCATAACCTTGAAGTGGCTTGCTAGCTGTCCTTGACATGGTTCTACAAAAGAAAACAAAGATCCATATTCAACAAGAAGGGTGAGCTTGCATTTTCTAGTCTGCAGAAAAAGTTCTGAGAATTGCACATTATACACACTCCTAACTGGATGATCCTGTTGTCAATGCTTGTGTCAAGTGGATTGCCACCTCTGTAAGTCTCCCATCATGCAGGTGAACTTTTAACTGTCTCACTGATTGAATTACAAAATGACATCATCGGGTATCGGGCACTTGCTAATGCAACTGCAAGACAGTTTTAAAGAGGGAGGTCTTTGCATTTGTTCAGGAAGAAGAGGTCGTCTGACATTTACACATGCAATACCTCAATCTGTTGTATGGAAACACAAAAGCATTTCTAACTCCAATCAAATTACAAAGGTAAAAACTGAAAAACAACTCAAATGTATGAACAGCAATTAAATCCCTGCAGGAATACCCTTGATTATCTTACCTTTGATTTGACTTGCTTGGAGGGTAAACAGTAACAAAGTGAAGAACAGTCCTGACTTCAAAAGCATGATGGACTAATTTATGTTGTTTTCAAGTCCAGAGTTGTCATTTGTATAGAGACTGTTGCAAACAACAGCAAGTTCTTTATCTCAAGTCCATTTGCGAGGCTTGCAAAAGTCTCCTCATCAGTGCTGACAGTGTGCCCCACTTATAATCCAAGAGCCAGAGGGAGTCCAATCTACTCCTGTCTTCAGCAGCAGATTGAGTTAGTTCCTAGATGCTGTTGGATCCCCGTAGACAACAAAGATGCCTGCATGGATGGATGAGCGGAGGGAGGGATGGAGGAGAGGTAGAGCAAGAAAAGTGGGAGGAAGGTTGGAATTTTGGAAAGAGAGTCTTCTGCAGCGCTGTCAGTGTGACAAACAGTGACGAGGTTAAAAAAGCAGGCTCCGTTTCGAGGATTATCTCTTTACCTTCTTCTTGCTGCTTGTAATCCCCGCGGGGCCACGTGGCCGCCTAGCCTCATCCTGTTAGACACCTTCTGGACCCTCATCTGTCAGCTGAACCAACTTCTGCATCTGCTAAAACAGGCCTAGACTGGACCGCCGCTTCTCCCTGCAGTCGCCCCCCCAACTTGCTCATTGACTCCTACTCTCTTTGTCAGTGTTTTCTTTTTCTGCTCCTACATGTCACTGCCAGTTTTCTCTCTGATCTTTTTCTGTCTCCGTCTTTCTCTCTAACTCTCTCTCAATCCAATAGACTCCCTGCCATGTCTCCCTGTGCTCCCTGTGCTCCCTCTCCCTGGGTGCCCGCAGCAGATCCCTGCCTCCCAGGCCAACTCTTCTGGCTGCCAAGTGAGGTCAGTCTTGCAGACTTGCGCTGTACTGTACATCCAGCTCCCAGTCAAACAATGCACTTCATTCTTGCTCTGCCTGCATGGCCAAGCCCAGCCTTTGAAGGCCTCACTTCTGACTGTGGAGCAGAACCAAGCCTGATATGTTTGTACATTTAAACTGTGTGGTAAAATATGTATTCTGGTTCGTTTCCCTCTGCTGTGTGTTTTGCTGTCAAAGACACTCTGTTTAATGACCCCGCTCTTGTTTTCCCCGTTGTCATTGGTGAGCTGGAGGACAAATAAACTCCACAGCACTACTGTAGACTCCTTGCCTTACCTATTTCACCCTGAACATGGATTGTCTCATCTAACATGAAAATATTTTTGATAGATATATGTTGCTTTTGTGCTATTTAGTAGGTAAAGTCATAGAAAAACAATGTAGATAGTTCTGCAAGGACTCTTCCCCTACATGTCTCCTCTCTCCGCTGGTCCCGCTGGTCTTTTTTAATCTATGCTGGCTCATTTATCCTTGCTCCAGAATGCAGGATCAGCCCAGTTAGCTTTGGCTGATCCTCAGGAAGTTGTGGTGGTGGTAGTGGCATTCATGGCTGCTCTCGTAAAGGTCGTTTTCAAGTCTGGACCTTTACCTCTTACTGTGAAGATTACCAGCTCTCGATAGCTATTACCATTTCACTGCTGTGAATAAGCCTCTTCAAGGATAACATAATCCACCCGAGGGGTTTAATAATACAGTAATCTGACCTTTGAACCAAAGATTGCGGCTGAACCCGCAAGTGCCAAATATTAATTTCTGGTGAACTGACTTTTTTTTTTTTTATGAATTCTTGCAACTCACCTTAAAAATCAGACAGCCAAGTGGAGCATGGCGTGTTCAAGATTGAAGGCTGTTCTCTTCACTTTGACCTTAATGCATATTAACTCTGCAAGAGACAGCACAATTTACACCTATGTTCAGACCATCAAATATGTTTTTTCAACAGGGTGGTGGTGATTCATTCTGTTCTCAACAACGCTCATCGTGGTGCATTTACTATCAAGTTTTCTCTACACTGTATATGCCAGTATGCGTGAAGAGAGCTTCATTATTACTATTATTTAAGAGCTATTTAGCCTTTTAGGTGATGGTTTCCTTAAGGATTAGGGTCGGGGTCACAATTACGAGGTCAAAGTCAAGATTAAGTTAAAGGTTTTGATTCAGGGTGAGGATTAAGAATACTCTGGGCATTTAATCCTATTTGTTAACACCAGACAAAATTTAAATATATTCTGATGTAGGTAAATACAGAGGTAGCAACTGTGCTTGAGGATTTATCAAGAGCACTCTAGCAGCCTACGTTTGCAAGTTAATAGTGCATTGTCAGCTGGTGTATTGTTAGACATGAGTCAGTTGGATATTCTTCTCAAGAAAACCATCTTTGTTTGTCTCTACCTGGATAGTTTTCAGACAAACAGTGACAGAGGGAACATGGCACTTGCCATCTGTCAAGGGCAGTTATTTCATTAGGGACAAGAATGATCTGTCTTTGTTTTATCTGGCACAACAAAACGCGTCTCCTGTTATTATCTCTGCCAAGAGATTATGTGTTTGGTCGGGTGCATCTGCATGTCCATGTATCTGTGTGTCCATGCATCTGTGTGTCCGTGTATTTGTGTGTCTGTGTGTGTGTCTGTGGCCAATCGCGCAAACTACTAGGCCTATCAGCCTAAAATGTTTTGTGTACAACAATGATATGAGGAAGATTCTGTGGTTGCAGTGATTCAAAAACCGTTTAAAAAACATTTGTTATTGCTGCTTCCACACCCTCACTCCATTCATTGTCTAGCATGCACACAGAGGTGATTTAACTTAAACCCAGTTCATGAAAGCTTTTCCATTTGCTGTTCAAAATAGAAATGGCAATCAGAAAAAAAAAAATTAGAAAAAAGCAAGGAAAAAGATGTTGCAATAATAATGTTGTAATGTAAATCTGAAATGATCAAAGGCGCAAATATAAAACATAATGATATAACACACTAAAGCCTTTGTTGTTGTTTTCCAGTCTGGTTCCAATTTGAGCCTCTCCTCTCCAGGAAGGCAGAGGAAGACCACAGCCTGCAGTCTAATATTAGAGTGATGTTTGTCGTAATGCTCCTCTTTGGGAAAATCCACTCTGGGCTGATTATCAGTGATCCACTCGAGTACTCCACAAGACCTGCAGCAGTTATGGTCAAGAAGATGTCAAAGTTCATGTGCCAAAGATCAACTAAGTGAACAACTTAGTTTTTTTTTTCCTATGGAGACTGGTTTAAAGGTTGATAACATAACTGTTTTATACATATGTTTTGCAGAGCTTAATGTAATTTGCGTTGATTTGTGTTTTCAGTAACTTGCTCGTTCATAATCATGATCGGTTGGAGAGCATGATAAAGCTGGTAACCAGGGTGATCAGGCTCGATCAAGTATCACTGAACCAACTCCACACTGATCTAATTCTAAAAAGGTCAACCAGGTCCTAAATAGCCCTCTTCACCCTAAATTTTGTTGAAGAAGAAGAAGAAGTCATAGCTATTAAAATTCATAATGCATGAAAATACATACTTCTTGAAGACAATAAGATATAGCCCATTAGCCCATTTATTTTTTGTGACATGGCAGCCTATACGTCATTGTTTTTTGCAAAATTTTTACGTGTAGGATAATAAAGTTCATCTTGACCTCGACCTTTAAGTTCTTAGTCTTGCGTAATCTGTGAGTGTACGTGCCTGTAGTAACCTGTAGATTAATGCCATTGAAATGTAAAGCCCGTGAACCGATTTACACCCACGTAAACACCTTTTAACTGTTGCTTTATGTGAATTGTAAGATTAAGAAGAACATTCCACATTTGCAGTAAGCATTATGTATTAAGGTTGGCAGGTTTAATTTAGATTTTTTATTTTTAGGCTTGTAAGAGCAAAACCTGATATAATGTGATGCTTTGTTCAGTCCCATGGGGAAACTGTCGCTTCACTTGCCATCTTCGGAGGGGTCTGAGGTCAAGGTCAGATACCGGACAGCTCAGCTGGACCTGGTAGGGTTTCGGTGTCACGGGTGCTTAAGCAAGGCAGATGAGCTCAATCTCAATCCACCCACTGCACCTTTGACCTATCCAGTCATACTCTGTTTGCGCATTCACGTGGAGAGTGCCCCATGTTGAAGGCTGTCCCAAACCAATTAACAGGGAGTGGAAGTGGACTATATAACCCTCTGAGAGCAAGTGTGCATTGATCCCGATTCACAATTCCTCTGCCGTTACACAGAAGTGCATTTGCAGGAGGATGGAGGTTTTACTTTGTCAAAAAAAAACAAAACAAAACAAAACAGACGGACTTTTCATTTGGCCTCAAGTAGCATGGAATTAACATTTAAAATCACTGAATGTCTGGCAATTGCATATCATTTTGGCCTTGAATTCAGATGACTTACAAACTTAATAGACAAGTTGAAACCATCCGATTTGTATCTTAAAACTGGAGATTAGAGATTATTTTGGAGATTTTACACTTTTGCAAGGCCAGCTGGAAAGACCAAGGAGCTCAAGACTCAGAACAGAGCGTGAAAGTCTTGTGATAAAAAAAGAAGCAGCATAGCCGGAGATGCATCTCTCGGTAGCCATGGCGACGACTGCTTCCTGCTTCAGGTGCTGAAAGACAAGGGCGTCTCGGAGTTTACCCATGTTTTAATACCTTCCTCTTTATCAATGAGTTCCCCTCCACAGATGTGAGTGTGACTCCCTGAGGAGTGTGAGAGTGTAGTGTAGAACAAGTTGGGACGGGCCCGTTTGGGAAAGTGTCATGCTCACTGAAATGGGACACACATGGGTTTTGGATCCGTATCCACCAGTTGAAGAGTGTTTGCTGTAAGATCATTTTCAAGCATTGCCGGTGACCTTATTTGACTTACATTGGGACAACATTTTCAGAAGTAAATAGCAGCTTTCTAAATCTAATATTTAAGTGGATCACAGAGGGTTTGATCGCTCCCCATGCATGCTGATGTGCAACAGTGTGTCACAGTGTGCTGAAACGCCAACAGAGGGCAGCATGTCTAATGGTCCCATCAGGAGGCAAAAGCTCAACTGTTTGAAGTCATTGAGGAGGAAAGTTATGTTCAGTCTCTGCAGATGTACAAATAACTCATTGAGAAATAAACCTCTTATTTCCCAAGCCACTTTTGCCTAAAACTCATGACCCACTTTATTTTCTAAGCACTTAATAATGCAATGCCGCGGTGCATATTTCAGGAAAATGCAGAAATCAATTATCTCTATTGATGAACTGAACTCAGAAACTTTCAGTAGATGGATTATTTGGAGTTGGTGAAAAAAAATCTTTAAATACTGAAAGTATTTTTTCTTCCTCTTCTGATAGGGCATGTACTTCATCAAGTGCCTGGTGCAACATATTTCAATATTTGAGTTTCTCACTGTAAGTACCTTATAGGTTTCTTTGCCTTGTGCTGACTGATTTACACATCGGTGCTTGTGTAGGATAAATTACATCAATTCTGCATGTTATTATGGTGATATATCATCTTGAGTATTCTGTGCAATTTAACCATTGAGTCACTCAGTGCTGTTTGTAGACTGATGTTTCTTTTGTTTGGGTTTTTTTATGTGCCTTTAACTACCGATGATACTATACAGTTATACAGAAAAATACTCTGAGAGACAAAATATGGGCATGGCATGTTGTCTTATGCAGGGAGCTGAAAAAGAACACGCATGGGGTTGTTGCTATTCACCACACACGCACACACTCACTCACTTATTCACACTCACTTTCCAGTCTTCCACATCACTGCATGAATCTCTTCTTGATTCCATTGTTCATGGTTCCATACAGAGTCATCATCACGTCAGAATAGAATAGAATAGAACAGAATAGAATGTACACTTTATTGTAAGATGTAAAACGAGCGTTTCAAATATAGGGCCAGTTTCAGAGACATGGAAGAAGTTTCCTAGACCGAGATGTTTTCCTAATGGACATCTGAATGTACTTCTATAAAACTGGTCGTAAATTCAACTAACCAAATGAACTGCAGTTATTTGGAGTTATAGAGATATTTTCTCTCCGGACGATAAAAATTTCCTCAAGCCACCAGTGTATATGAAGACAAATTATTTCCTCTCATATTTCTCCTTCTGTCGAGGATAGATTGCTTGGTAATGCATTTTCACAGAAAAAAAAAAGCTTTTAAAATTGTCCTCATAGCTATAATAATAAAGTTGTTCACACTTTTAACGGATTCATTCACACTTTTGTGTCCTCCGCAAAAGGAAACACAGAGTATAATTTTCAACCCCTCAGCTAACATCTAACAAATAATCAGGGGAAAAGGACCGTCTCCATCTAGAAGAGGCAGCAAAAATCACTGCTGCAGAAAGAGAGGAGGGGAAAAGTGAAGAAATTAGTGAGCGCTAAATAATTGATGCCCTGAGATGGACCAAAACACAGTTTAGGCCCCAAGTTTAAAGTTAGCCTTGTCTCTGCTGATGTTTGCAGGTCTGAAAACAAACAAAAGCACATAGCCTGCATTAAAATGTATGAATGTACGTCTTGACCCCAAACTCACTCATAGGCTGCAAAATCTCATCACGCTTTTCATCAAGATGAAATCACGTAAAGGCAAGGAGGAATGCGGACAATTACCCTGCCTAACAAGGCCTATCAAAACAACAGCGAATATAGACCGGGCTTCTCAAACCTCAACAGACTCTGGATGAATGAGCAAGATAACAACTTATGTGGTAAAGCATAGGGAGATACTTCATATCCCGGTGGTGGGCGATATCAAACAGTGATTCGATTAAATATTGAAGGACAGAGCAATCCTGAATAGGCAATGAGGGCGTAATTCTATACAAGAAATCATGATTGACTGGTCTGCATATTTCACATGTAATTCAATACCAGCATCAGTGGGATTTCTCTATGATGGAAGGTATAAGATCACCGGTAAATGACCTCTATCACATGCTATAAGTAGATGTGCTTGATATGTCTGTGTGTGCTTGATATGGAGCGCTCATTAGCTAAAATAAGCACGCGGCGCTGTGATGAATTTCAGCGTTGGTGAAATGTTCTCTTAAATTTCCGAAGCTTTCTATCGCTGACAGGTTGAATTCTGGAGATTAATCGCGTGTGTCTTCGTGTTCCCCTTGAGGGGCCGGTGCTAGAGGCCCAGGAGGGTTTCTGTCCGAACTGAAGAAGAGGTAAAAGGCTGCTGTTCTCATGCTGGTACATGAGAGATGGGTCCGTGGCTCCTGGTGTCCAGCAAAATGGAGCCCATTTATCAAAGTTCTTCATGGGCAGGCTTTA
>OMLF01036735.1:0-16582 GCA_900302615.1 Holocentrus rufus | reverse complement strand
CAAAGATTTATATTACCATCTCAAAGTTATTATTGTACATAATCTACATCCCGGGAGCCAAACGTTTTGAAACACATATGGCTTTTATCATAAAGGCAAATATGAATATCTTCACAATTAGCCTCTGTGCCAGTTTATGTCACCAGTTTGTGCCACTACTCAGTGAAATCACTTATTTCACTTAGTTTTTGGTGGGATGAAAACCTGCACTCTCACAATCCATTGTCCATTCCTCATGTAGAAGCAGGTCCGCGTAAATGGACTAATATTGTTTTAGGAATGACTAATTCTTACCTACACATATGTGATACTTAATTTGAGAGTTGGGGGTTACAGCCTGAATGCTGGATCCCCAGGATGCTGCTGTTGGAGGATGACAAACCCTTAAAGGGTCAGAACACCTTTAATTGGAGCCTCACTACTCAATACTCAATTTTGAACACTGAGGTCCATGAGGAGCAGGGAAAAAGGGGAAGAACTGGTGACTGTGAAAGATTATTACATGTGTGATGACTTGGAAAATCCTGTAAACCAGAAAGATATTATTAAAAAAAAGTCAAAAGCAAGCCTGAACTGCACAGAAAATGCATGAAAAAATGTAGTGTATTGTGAACATTAGAACCAGTGTGGATGGGTTTCATGATCAAGTTGCATTGTAGCTCTTCAGTGGGCTCATAAGTTGGAACATCTGTCATGGGTCACTTCCTATAGATGATAATCTTATATAGTTGTACTTAAGGATTCCAAAACAGAGCTCAGATTCATGAACACTTCATCAAATAACTCAAAAAAAAGAAAAAAAAGCTTTCTAATGATTGCTTATTCCATCCTTTTTGCTGAATCTGCGACTTAAAACAGGCAAGAGTTGAGTTGTCTAACCTGACTTCAGTCTTGGAAGTTATGAGACCATTAGGGGTCTGATGAACTGTACAGTTAAAAAGTCCACTAGAATGATTGATAAAGTAAGGACTACCGTACGTATTTATGTATTTGCTTCAAAATATGACATTGTGTGTGTGTGTGTGTGTGTGTGTGTGTGGAGAGAGAGAAGGTATTATTTCATGTAATGCAGACTTTAAGTCTTATTGAGAAGTGCCATACTCCATCCAAACTTGCTTTTCAGCCCCATCCCTCTTAGTGAAGCATAACGCCTCATTGATACACACCAAATCATTTTTATACATGGTGAGCCTGTCATATTTCCCCATGTTTTTTTTAAAGGGGAGTGAAAGAAAGCCCAAGGCCCAGTCTAACGTGTAATTTCCACCAAGTGAGATTAGGTGGCCATTGTCTGCCTGTCTTCCCCTACAACTAACATCAGTGGAGCATTTCAAATGCGGATGAGTTTCCTTATAGAAAACGCTCTGCATGTACTGTTAATCTGAAAAACACTTCATTAAAATTTTTCTGAACAAGGCGAAAAGAAGCATGTCGCTCTCCATGAATGATGCAATCCCAATTATGCGGCCTTGTTTTAATCTGGAGGAAAGTGCACCCTCAGGACAACCAGTGTAATTTTGAAAAGGCTGGGGCAAAATGTGTTCAATCAGGACTTTTGAGATATAGCATGTCAACAAACAAACACGCAAAGACTAAAAATAAACATTCCATTGATTTAAATATGTTTCATGCCGTGTTTGCACATTTTGTTAATGAAGTTTATGTGAAGTTCAGTTTTACACATAATTTAATCCTAATAGTTTGGTTTTATGCATAGTGCAGTGTAATTCAGTAACTGTTGTGACAGATAAAGAGAGCGAAATAATCTTGAAGATGACAGCATGTACTGAGAACATCGTTTTCAGCAGGACCAGGGATCTGTGGGCCACATTTCTGTTGCACAAATTTGCAGCTTTGATTTTAGATGTATACGTGTGAAGCTGTTCGCTCAGCACCAATTTCTATAACGGGATTAGCCTGCTATATAATGAAGTGTTTGTATGGCGTCGTTACAGCCCCTTCCTGAATGTGGTGGTGCTTTGTGGTCTCAGTTGGCTACAGTAACTGTGTCCAGTGTCAGCCTGTGCTAGTGTCAGCGCGACCTTGAGAAGCCACAGTTATGTTTAAGGTTTCTCCATGATAGCAGCCTACAACTCATCTCAGCTCATCTATAGTGTCTTATCTTCCTTCTGCAGTGAATGAGGCCCTATCTAACACTTGCAACACGTTGCAAAACGTACCTTTAGGATTCGACACTCCCTGTGAATGCCTCTAGAAGGAATTGGTGAAGTTGCTGTTTAAAAGTGGGTTTTAACCTATATGCAATGTAGTGTATACTGTGTATTTTTGAAAAATCGTGTAAGAAGTCATATTTTAATATTTTATTTTGCATTTACTATTGCACAGGATTTGATGTTGTAATTCATTTTCTCTTCTTTCCTTCCTTCCTTTATGTCAGGTTATAGACACATGATACCTTTCTTCCTCCCTGTAAATTGTAAGGATGTTATTTCTCCCTTTATTTGCCTTTCCTTTATTACTGTAGTTTGATGCAATGCAGAGGCCATGTGCCACTGATAAAATTCAGACCTCTGTTCACCTGATGTTACAGGTAGAGACTTGGAAGCTGCAGTGCAGCTGGCAAGGCTATTATGCCTGTTTTTGCATTTTAGCTACCCTATACTCATATCCTCTTCCTATCCTTTAGACCTTATGTACTTTTTGCATGCATGTTTAACCGTATCCAGTAAAACCAGTATTTATGTCACCAGATGTTTTATGAATATGTATATGCTATTTCCATTTGTTCAGTTTGTCCATATCATTTAAATGCCGGGTGGTAGTGATGTCAGCCTTCATTCTGTCCTTGGCTGTTACTATACCATTATATAGATAAGAGTGCAACACAGAAGCGGTTGAACAGGCAGCGAGGTCCATGCATTTAGCTTGGACTTGAGATCAGGTAAAGGAAGCCTCTACCAGGATATTTACATTCATAAAACTTTTGCCGCCCAATCAGCCTGTGCAGGAGCCAGTGTTGAATTGCTTCTATTTTTATATTCCTTTTGAGACTCCATAGATGAAACACAAGTGTGTGTGTGAGTGTGCAGAGAGAGGAGGGATGCATTCATTATTCTGACAACACAGGGTTCATCCTTTCTTTGAAATATTTATTTATTTAACATATATATGCATTTCACAGTCTAATAAGAAACGAATGCTTACTCTTGTTGATGGACCTGTTCAACACATTCAGTCCTATCCAATTTTTGTAAGACTGTTTAGACTGTATTACTGTTACACTTTTTAGAAAAAAAATGATTAATGCTTATATGTTGAGTGATAATTTTCTAAAAAGAATGGCAAAATTTAATTTCAGTCCATAATGAAAAATGACTTAACTGGCAGTCTTAATTAATAGTCCCTCTGTTTGCTGCCCTCCAGGTGGAGCGGATTGTGGACAAGCGGCGGAACAAGAAGGGCAAGTGGGAGTACCTGATTAGGTGGAAGGGCTACGGAAGTAAAGAGGACACCTGGGAGCCGGAGCACCACCTGCTGCACTGTGAGGAGTTCATCGACCAGTTCAACAGCTTGCGACTGCACACGCACAAACGGCCCAAACTTCCAAAGATACCCGGAGGCATGGCTGGCCCGCAGTCTCTCCTCACCAGCCGCACATCTGCTACAGAGACCTCTAGAGCTCGGGCAGAGGCCCGCAAGAAGAAAAGGACTTGTGGCCCAGGTGTGGGGGTTAAAGTAGGAGCGGGGTTGGGGACGGTGAGTGGGGGGTCAGGAGCCATTCAGAAGCAGAAGAAGGTGGGTGGAGGAGGGAAGCATCCTGCAGGGGATCGGGTGAGCAAACCCATTACATATAAGGCTCCTTCACCAGGGGGGCTCCACTTTGTTCCACCTGTAAGGGCTCCTCATAATGGACTCCAGAACGGAGAGGTGGAGCCCATTGTGTACAGGACAGCTGCAAGGTCACATGGACTGCCCTCAGACAGAGTGGATAGAGAAGTAGGAGACATTGATACTACTGGACAACAGATCACCACTGATGTAGGTAAGGTCATGGGAAATGGAATGAGATGGAAAGGTACCAAGCACAGCTGCATGGATTACTTCATTGATATGAATAATAATACAGACATTTATATGTTGCTAAGATACTGTATAATAGGCAGTTATATTAGCAGTAGTGATACTCTGCATAACCCTTCTTTATTATATTCCCATGAATAGAGTGCTGCATTAACTCAACATAGAAACACATTCCATGCACACTGTCTATTACTCACAGAGAGATTGTGTTGCCTTTATGGACAGTCATATTTCTGCAGACATAATGCACTAATATAAGACAGAAGAAGTCGAAGTAGAGACCGAAGCTAAAATAAGGCTCTTTAAACTGCTGTTGTGGTTTCCTTCCTCCAGAAGCAAAGTGATAACAGCTTTGGATTTCACTCCTGGGTCACAGTCCAGAGCATACACCACCATAGTTAATCATTATATTAGCTTTCAAAAAGGCATATCGGCCTGTTCAACAGAAAATCCGAGCCGAATTAGTTTGTTACCATCTTTGATAGAAACAGACAGGTTGTGTATTAGCTTTAGAATTAATAGAGACGTTGCTCACTGTTCATAACATCTGTTACTGCCTGTTATGGATATGGTGGGTGTTAGGCACCTTTATGCCAACTCTCCAGTTCTGAGGTTGGTGTCTGTAATGTGACACTGACATGGAGAAGTGGGTTTGTGTGCCTGCATGTGCTTTGGGCAAGTATTGTTTTTTGTTTTTCCCCTACTCCCATCAAGTCTTTGCTAGTCATGTAATTTAAAAGATTAGGCTAATTGATGCTTGTGGGTATTTGTGCACTGTTGGGGGTCAGATTTTCAAGGCGAGGCAGGCACACAGGAAGGTTAACGTCACTGCAAAAATTGATGAAGCCCCGTTTGAAAAGTGTCAAGTCTTGGTACATTTTAAAGAAACAGCATTATTAGTGGTTGCGAGTGCTCATCAAAGAGGTATATGACATCATTTAGGAGCCTAAGGGCTATCAGTCTGGCTCAGTCCTTTACTTTCTCCGCCTGTTATGGATCTAATCTCCTAATCCTTGAACTAAAACCCTGCTCACCTATTCAGCTCCCTCAAACTCCACCCCTCAGCCCGCTTCAGTTGCAGAAGATGTCAGGGTGCTCAGGGAGACCACGTAGCCTGCCATAGCTGCCCATCTTTCACCTTTATTTAAGTTTGAAGTACTAGATCCGTCCCATCCACTTCCCACTGCTGTGGGCAACTTTGCATCTGTCAACATGTTGTCCATTGATAGTCTTTCTTTAAACAAGACAGCCTTAGAACTGTTGGGGCACCCAGATGCTGTCAAATGAAAGGGACTCCTGCATCAGAGGATGAAATAAATCCTTTCAATTACTGTCCAACACTGTTGATTCACACAACACATACATATACCTGAAATGAGTGTACAGACTGCCAGCAGAGGAAATAATCTAATTTATATTCCATGATTAGGCTGCCTGAAATACTACTGCCTCAGATTCGTCTAATAGCTTTGGTTTATGTTTATGTAAATGAAACAGGTTCTTGTGTAGAATTTGTGAATCATATATAATATTTTTACTGTAGAATCATGGCTAAATCAAGGCGATTCTTTATATTAAAGCCACTTTCCCAATTTCAGATTTCTCACATGAAGCCTCAGACACAGCTGGTCTGATTTTGACAGAATGTAAGAAGGATTATGCATAATACATACATGGTCATCCACCATTTAAAATATTACACTTATTGGACTAACAGTCAAATAGTCAAACCTTAATCTAGAAATTACCTGTCTTTTTTACACAATGGTGCTTGTGAGAAAGTGACACAAGCTTTTATTTCTTCTCATTAAGATGACTATAACTGTTTCTACTCGACTACCTCAAAGGTCAAGTTTTACTGATAATTTTTTATGGCTCAGCTGGGTCTTGGCCCCTGACTACATCACATACCTTCCAGCTGCTCATTCAGGGCCTTTATGATGTTTCCAAAATCTAGGCCAAAAGCTGAAAGGTGAAAGAGATCTTTTTATGTCAGGACCTCTGGGCTTGGAAAGACCTATGTCTTGTGTTACACCGCAACAGTAATTTTCATAATCCCAATTTTTTGGGTGAAATCTCGTTAAGTAGCAAAAGATAAGATAAGTTGTGCCCTCATTGATCCCACGTGGGGGAAATTCATGTGGCATCACACATCTGTCAGTGTTTAGCTCTCACAGACAAAAACTAGCTTGGTATATGACTCATTTTTGGTTATTATTTTCCTCTGCAGCATCAGTAGAGCTTGTTAGATAACGGACTCTGCGATGCATTATTTACTTCTCCTGTCCATCCAACTGAAAAAGTGCACATCTGATATTCAGGTAGTCAATTTGTCATTATTCTAAATGTTTAATTTAGGGTTAGGGTTACGTCACTCAGCCTTTTTGGAAGCATTTTCATCAATATATATCAAAAACAAAATGATTAATGTTGGCCCAGTAGCAGTTATAGTGTTTCCATAATTTAAGGTTCCAATGGAAGTTTGGAGCGGCTGAAAAAGGTTGGGAAATGATAGGAACTGTTTCTCAGATGTGAAAATTTTCTTGGGACCCCAGTTCTAGGGTCTTTATTCTTATTTGTAATATTAATGCAATCAAAGCTGTTAAAATTATGTGATAGTTATGTACGTAGAGACCTTCAGATGATACAGAAACAAGTGAAAGCTTTCTTAGTCCTAGTTACATGCTTTTCAGCTGAGTGTGTTTACAAATGGATATGGAAAATAAAATAAAAAGAAGAGACAAAGAACAGAACGACCTAAAATTCATTCATTCATATTCAATAGTCTCTGTGTAAAAAACATGGCTTGTGGCTTTCATCAAGAAACAGTGCCCACACAACAAGTGCCTACAGACATATAGCAGCCACCTATGAGTGGGGTAAGTCTGTTCATCAGTTGCAGCATGAATACAATCAATGTGATCCAAGCATATTCAAACTAAAGGATGGAACTAATTCCATTGCCAGTTAGAATGGCAACTTTAATGCTACAGTGCAACACCACAAACTCACATATCTTAGAATATCTTCTAAACTATTCCTTGCATGTAGATTTTGTAGCATTCTTTTCAGCTTTTCGGTCCATAGTTCAATATGGATTGAAAGTGTTCTCCCCTCTGAAAAACTGTACAAAATATAAAAAATAATGTCCAACATCAGAGTTAGTACAAAAAAATCATTATCAGAAAAGAATTACCTCTTTTAAGTAAAAAATATCCTATAGCTGACATATTATTTAGCTTTAGGTTACCATTAAAAAGGCAGTGATGTGGTCTGAATCTATTACTGAAGAAACCAGAACACTACAGCACCTGTGATGTGGGGAGAGGCAGGCATTTACCTCAGTTGACTGTCAGTCTGACAGCAAGACAGTACAGTCTGGATATTCAGCAGTGGAAACTTTAAACAAGCAAAAAAAAAGATCCACTTGACCACATTTTTAGCAAGATGAAGTGTTTGAATGATTGAACTTGCATCACATAGTGATTGTCAGACTTCTAATGGGGCTGCTGAGGACTGCTTATGCTATGAATAGAAACTCAACCTCCCATTCAGATTATTTTTCTCTAGCTGACACAAACCACTTAATATTCTTACACAGCTAAAACAAATTAAATTTACTTTTATACAAATCACCAAAAAAAGCAACAGATCTGTATTTTAGTTCCAGCCAAGGGAAAATAATCAAGCTCTTACCACGGGCACTTTAGACATGTTCAAGAATCTCTGAAATTCCTGCAATCTCTTAAGGTCATTATGCTAAAAACACGAGGGAATACCATACACTGACTCAGTAGTCACTACAGCACATGTTCAGTAAGACAGAATCCTTTTCAGATGCGGAATTTAGAAGCTTGTACTCAAAAGGTTAACAACTAAAAGTGATACTTATTATCCTCTTTAAGATAAGTGTTACTTGTAGCTGCTGCATCACAAAGTTGATTTTTTAGACATGATTTATTGAAGCGGTGTTTAAAGTGATGTTATTGTCACTGAGGCATGTCAGTCACGAGATTGTGTTGCACCTAACTTTTCTGGATATTTAAATTCCAGTGAGGGTTTGTTGAAGTCATTCAGTATATTCTTTTGACTGACTTTTTCATAGAGCTATTATATTATTGGCTGTCTGCAAGCAGGCTTATCCACTTCTGAACATCATTCTGAAATTGAGCCTTTATCGTAAAACTAATATTTACACAAGTTCTGGAGGCTTGACCTGTTTTATACCTGCTCCTCTGTATCAGGCTCCCCTTTGGCCAATGGCAAGATTCATCTGCACAGCTCAGTGAAGCGGAAGCTGGGTGAGGAGAAAGGCTATGTGTTCGACAAGCGGCTAAGGTACAACGTGCGACAGAACGAGAACAACTGTCGATTCCGAGACATCGTGGTTAGGAAGGAGGAGGGCTTCACACACGTCCTGCTCTCCAGCCAGACAACAGACAACAATGCGCTGACACCAGAGGTGAGAGAGAAAACACAAATACACGCACATGTATACATTACGGCAAAGCTTTTTGTGCTGAATATGTGCATAGCCTTTGAGTAACATGTCACTCGAGTTCTTAAAAATGATTGAATTTCTAGTTTTGATATATATGTATCCTTGTTCATATGATCTTAATGTGTTTGTTTCTCTGGTATGTATCAAATTTTATCACAACACTGAATTACATATCATTCTCATCATTTTTAATGTCTCAAGTGTCCTTTTGAGATTGAGAGATGACGGCTTGTTTAGTAATTTCTCTTTTGCTTTCAAAAGGCTTTGACTATCATAACTTTAGAGATTTCATTTATGTGCTTGACCTTTGTGAAGTATAAATATATGAATATTTGTCAAGACTTTGCTTTACAGTGGTTTTGCTTTGCTTTACAGAGCTCTTTTTTTTTACTTTAACTTGTGCTGTAATGTTCAAAAGCTTTTCATTATATGGCGATGATGAAAAGATTATGAATGCAATTATTCAGAGTGTTTGAGTTTGGCTTCCAGTAACACCGTGGTTGAAAGTTGCAGCCTGAGAAACGTGCACAATCTGGGCTTAAATCTTGCCACATCAAAGTTTAATTCTAGGCCTCAGAGAAACATAACTGAAACCAATGAATTGATCAAAAAAGGAGGAAAGAGCACAGCCTAGCAAACAAGCAGGAAATTGTTCAGACCCACTTTGCACCTGTACTGCATGTGTAGGTTCAACGTGTTGCTGTGGAATCAGGTGAGCGACAATCAGCTGTCGAGGATCAATGTGGATGAATACCGTTATTTATATCTGTGGGCAAGACAGGCAGTGATTGATTGGCAAGGAAGATGTGGCAAACATTACCTGCAGTGAGTTTCAAGAACTGACGGTTTCAAGTCATGCTGCAGTGCAGGATAGATGTGGATTACTTAACGTTACAAGGTCAAAGATATGAGTTGTACATATTGCACAAACATGTACAGTCATAATGGTAGTGATTTTATTGGTTCCCGGTTGTATGTGTAATGCTACACTACGCTAACTTCTGTGTGATTTGGAGTTTGCCTCTTGCAGCATTGCATGAATTTCAGGCAGGGGATCCACAAGTAGCAATGATGTTCCAGGGTTTAGTCATATCCTAAAAGTGCCTAAGTAAAACTTGGCTAACTATATGGCATGTCCTCACCTCTGTGATAGCGGCACTCATGTCCTGCTAAATGTCCCTATTAAGCGTCCCTACAAAACATGCACGAGTGAATGACCACTGTTTGCAACACATAGCCCATAGCGGCAAGTTTACACACCATGGGAAAAGAAGAAATGAAAAATGATCAAGCTAGGTCGCCTGTTCCTGAGGCCAACAACATAGATGAAAAGCAATATGTTGTACTTGTTGAACTATGTAAATAAAGACAGGAACATGCACAAGCTCTACCATATATCAGAGCTGTGCTGACCTGATAGTAATCAACCATCAAGGATGCTTTGGAGAGAATAATAAAACTAGAGCAAAGCACAGAACAGTTGCAGAGCAGAAGGTGAGTGATATAGAAGACAAGACTGCGCCACAAGAGAGCTATACATTATTAATGCATGAAGAACTGAAACTGTGGAGTACCTATCTGTGGGTTGCCAGAAGGATTTGAGAAGAACATTATGATAGGATTTATAATCAATCTGCTGACATCACTCCACCCCCTTACTAGATATGGACTTCAGCATAGAGTAAGCACACAAAATGTAACTATCAAGATCTGTCATCTGATTTTTGGATGACCTGAAGGAAGCAGTAGTACACCAGTTCTGGAAGCAACAGGGAGTCACATATCAAGGTAGTGAACTGGACTTTGATCAGGTCTCCATCTCAGATGTACAAAGGAAGTGAAAACAGGTGCACAACATGATCAGATACCATAAAAATAGGAATTTTAGAGCCTAGTTGCTACACCTGCTACAAGATACATTGGTGAAATCAGGACCAAGACAATTAGCAAACGTGCCTACACTTAAGGAGTTGGATATCCACACCCAAATGGAAGCGAGAAGGAAAAGATACAGAAGGAGTTGATGCAAGACCACTGGTTGAAGACAAACTAGGGCCATCAACACTGATGTATACAGAGCTACAAGGATTTTAAAAATAAGTACCATCTGAGAGAAAATCTAGAGTAGATATGCAAGTAGACGAAAGAGAAACTGTTTTCATAAGACTGCCAACTAATGTTTGGTGAATTAATATAAAAAACAATCAGACTATTTAAAATTCTCATTAAAGCTGGAATCTGGCAGATGTTTCCAGTAAAACTGGCACAAACCCATTGGGACACCTAACCAGTCAGTCTTGTTTGTTTGTTTGATCACATTTACCTGTTTAGATCAATTGACTAAGCCAAAGCAATAGCAAAACTTTTGCTGTGAATTTTTTTCTTGCAGTCTTCTTCTTTTTTTGTGGATTTTTTTCCACTAACATTAAGCAAGGCACCCAAGATTTCTGGCGAGGGGGAAGTACCTCACCTATAAATGTTAAGGAGAAACCTTGAGGTTGAAAAAGCTACTTTGGTTATGTTAATAGCAGAGGTCTGCATGGTGCAGGCTATCCCACAGGTTGCGCAAGACCTGCAACAGATGTTGGAGGAGCAGGTTTGTTTTTTAAAGGTACCCTTGAGTGACCTCATGATGTGAGTCATTTTCAAAACTCTTCCTGAAGCAATTCACCTCAGAAAGTGATGTATGATTATCTCCACCATCACAATGGGTCTCACATGCAGCAGGTTAATCCGGGGTGTGGATAGGTTGCACCAGATGCCTGTAATAAGCTGCTATTCCCATTTTACTAGGTTAACCATTCATCGCCCACACACGTTAATCAGGTGGGTGTGGCCGATCACATTGGAATGCACAGTCAAGTTGCGGGATGAACATAATATATGATAACATAAAATAATGTCATTGTTTGGTACGTAAGGCATCTATGCATCAGCTGTTCAAGAGAAACCACAAAAGAGCTTGTGTAGTCCGGGCCTGTTCGTTAAACCTAATCTCACTCTTTTAAAATCAAATCTTTTATATTGGGTTTTTCAGTTAGGACTCAAAAATTAATATGGTCAGCTGTGACAGTAACTGGCTGAAAGCGGAGTGCAGATTCCGGCCTACCATGTTAATTATATAAAAAATGAATAGAAAAGGGACTTAATTTATTAGGCCAACTAACTAAAAGAGCTCTTGAAATCTTTGAATAAATCCAACAAGAACTTGGCCTCCCATCTCAGAACAGTTATAACAGTTTTTCATATTCATCATAAAGGGTTAGCTCAGAAGAGGTTTACTTTAACATTATTATTTAAAAATTCTACAGGAGAACTTAAAATAAATAATATGAACATGTAAAAAAATAGAGACTGGGAATAAATACCATAATCTCAGAAGAAAACTGGGAAAAATCATTAAAGGATGGACATGGACTAGAACGGAAAGTCAAAATGAAATATTTTAGAACTTTGATAGACCTGCTCTGTTTTGGAGGTTGTGGCTTAGATCATACTCATCTATTCCAGGATTGCCATAAATTATAAAATTAATGGCAAACCATGCAAGAAGAAGCTGCGACTAGATCTATCTCACTTCATATAATGAATACTGTTAGAAGGATTTTGATATCTTGTAGGAGCCTTACTCTTGATAACTCTTGAAAATAATTACTGTCACATGGTTAATGCCACAGCCTCTAACCTTAAATCCATGGAAGGAAAATGTGTGAACCCCATGGAAGGCAAAACAGCAAGACTGCAGCTAAGAAGAGATACTTTTATTATCCCTGCCAGGAGATTATGTTTTTGGCCGGGTGTGTCTCTCTGTCTGTGTGTCTGTCTGCAGCTAGTCTCACAAACTACTGGGCCTCAAAAAGCCTAAAAATTTTAGTGCACAGTTAAGACTGCATGAGGAAGAACCTCTTGTGGTGTCACTGATTCAAAAACTTTGAAAAACATTTGTTCTCACAACTTACTCCATTCCACTTCCTTACTCCATTCATTGTCTAGCTCGCTCGACCAGGCACTGCTCTCTCCCTACTGGGTAGCTACACCACTCTCTCACTCCATTCATTGTCTAGCTGCTCTCTCTCTCCACATTGGCGTACTAAGGGGCATTTCACCCTAATAGGCAATATTTTTTAATCCCATTGTGGCCGTATTCGCTCCAATCACAGATGAAAAAATCCAGGGCTTGCAGTGCATTTTCTGGTTTTCTGTTTATAAAACGCACTGCTGATGTACAAAGTCAACAGAACACAGAGCAGACACACAGGAGAACAACACTGTAGAAAGTGTCAGAAGCTGATGGAATCTGTCAACACCAGGGGTTAAAATAGGTTCAATAGCCTGATGCTTTATGACTTTAAAAAATGAAGTGTAAAACAGCCGTCCCTGTTTCATACATCAGTGGACTAATTTGCCTAATCTGTTGGGTCTTCGGAAGAGGGACAAGATCAAAGCCATAATGGAAAACCCCTCTCACCCTCTCTACAACTCTATTTTATATAGACATTATGTCCCCACACACATCTGGCAGAGATCTGCACACCACTGAGTGCACTCTTCTAGTTATAATATGGACCACAATTACACTCCAACTGCCAAGACTACTGTTTGTACCTAAGCAATTGTATGAGTTCATGTGGCAGGAAAATTGTTACTGAAAATATGCTATATAAAGATCTCAGGTGGCTTTTATCAGACGTTGGGCTTTTTTTATCAGGTATCCTTTTATCTGAGCAATTACCTTACAGGGAAAACTGGGTGGGAAAAGTGGATGAGTAATGCTTCCTCGCTAACAGCTGTTGAGATGCCCTTGAGCTAAGCACTTAATCCACAACTGCTCCAGGGGAGCTGTTCAATAGACAACAATAGAAAATTGTTTCTGCTGAACAGCTGCCAGTTCCGAAAGTATTCAAAGGGTGACTTACACCTTTTAGTGTTTTTTAGAGAATTGCTGTTTTAATGCTTAAATGTCAGCAGTTCAACAGATGTATTGCCATGTGGAAGCAATGCCAATTATTATTTTTCTCTATCTCAAACAACACCTAGATATCAGTTATCTCAAAAAGATGTTTTAGTGTTTTTGATCCCTTGAACTGCATGAATCAGAACTGAATCACTCACATGCATGATCAGCAAAAGGAGGTTAAGAAATACCTCTGTCCATAGTACTGAGACTTTTAAACCTGCCTCCTGCCAAACTACAGTAAAAGTGGCGCACTTCTGTGCTTACATCATCCAGGCTAATGCCATCTGCTGGTATTGTAGTAAAATGTCAGTAGAACTAGTGAGGAATTATATGCAGCAAGTCAGGTTCCTCATACAGGAGAACATTATGTAATTATTCCTGCAGAGAAGTGGTGACACTGGAGATGGACACATCTCCACCAAAGTGCTTGTTATGTAGAAATGATACTGGCATATTTCCTGGTAACAGGCAGCTGCTGACGCTAATTTATTAGCTCCTGTAGCTATGAAAGAGGCCAGATATTGGTCTCTTGCATATTTAGGAAAAATAAAAACAAAACTACAGTAGTGAGTTTATTTATCAAGACAAAAATGCTGTAATTAATGCAATATGATTTGACTGTCCATATGTTTGCTTAACCAGCTATTAATGAATCAAGAGCATTACTTAACAGCAATAGCAGCAACTACAATAATAATAAAATAATCATAATTATAACTTTTGACTGAAACCAACTAAAACCTTGCAGGTTTGCCACCACATTGAGACTATTAAAACAAGATCAGTTTAGTGATATTCCTGCTGAGTGCTAAAATGTTTTATCGTATCTGTCTGCACTCTGTCTACACAGGCATTTGGTGCGCACGCTTTGAACCGAGCTGCGTTCAGTGCATGCTGGATTTTGACAGACACTTTTTCTCACAGTCCACTGGGCCATGTGTTTATTACCTGCTAACCAGGCTGCATGCCAGTCAGATACATTCCCTAAAATCAATATCTAGTGTCATGACAAACAGTGAATATTATATTGGCTATCACTAACTGATGTTTAACTCACACAATAACATGAGAATTACAACACAGTAGACCCTGGAAGGACCCCATTTCTGACTTTAACACCTAAAGTTACAGCTTAAATTTTAAAATATAGTTCTCAATATGTCCATCAAGCACGTGTATTCGTTTGTTTCTGAGTATCTGGAGAGTTCTGTGTCCACAAGTGAAATGTTTGTGAGTTTTCTGCCTCCCTCTGTGCATTTGTGACACGGGACCTTGTCTCCACAGAAACCTGATTTTTTTTTTCTATAAAAATTGCTTCAAGTAACTTGCTATCAAGACACATAAGCAGAATTTATTGTTAGCAAACTACCCAAATACAATTTTACTTGCTATTGTTAATATATCACTCAGATTAGCGATAGATAATGCTTGGCAGCTCTCCCAATTTTACTAGGAGACTCCTGAATTTAATGCAGCTTTAAGGTCTAGGTTAGCAGCATGAAAAATGAATTAATAAAACAACTTTGTTCAGCAGCTTCTCCCCTTTTGGCACATGCACAATATGGTAATACTGCCAATTGTACTCAGTTGAAGGGAACACCTAATCATCTCCCTATTTTTGGACTGTCAGAGTTAGCAAGTATGTAATCAATTAAATCTATATCACAGCCATTGTGGATTCTGAATCCAAGAAGCAGAATTTTAAAATTGTTGAATGCATCTGATACATTGAAATGTCTTAAGCTTCCACAGAGGGCAGCTCTCTCTTTCATACAGTGTCTTTGGCGCTGATGCTGATGCTTGTTCTCCTTTGCAGCCATTGATGTGGCATAAACTGTTGTCCATGTGTGGGTGTGTGTGTGCTGGGATGTGTGACAGTGAGTCCGTTATCTGTGGGCTTATCAAACACCTCCGATAGCTGCTTCTCTGTCCCGCAGTCTTTGAGGCTGCTGGAGCATGAGACGATGAGGATGTGGTTATTGAGAGGCTTCTTGTGAGAAAATCCCAGAAAATCTCCCTGCAAATTTCTGTTACGAACCTTTAGTGATTCTCTAAGTGAGAAATCCCCTGAGCACTAAACTTGTTTCTGTGAAGTTACTGGCTTAACAGGCTGTATCATTTGCTGCTGTGCTACTCAGATCACCATGACCGACTCTTACACGGAGTTAACATCCCCTGCCAGTGCCTTGACAAGTTGAGTAGTTAGAGATGACCAGTTTTGTGGCAAATGATGAAATGTATTAATATATATTGTCCTTTTTTATTTCTTACTCTATTTTGAAACATATATTGTCTCTTTTTAATTGTGTCTCATGTTCAGCTCTGAAAACAGGAAATGGAGTTGAGGTGAACTTTTCCAGTCTCAGAGATTTTGGATTCTTCTGAAACACGCGTGGGGGTATTAGTTAGGGTTTGATTGAAGAATAGTGTCCAGATAAAGAACTTTTGGAAGTGCACATCTATAATAATGAATAATGAATAAACAATCTGTAAATGTGCTAATTACTGTCCCCTGTGCATGCAGCATCAACATGTATCTATGTATAAGTTGTGTTTAGATCTGACATAGATAAAATGAACATGCAACTTTGTATCTCCAGTGTACATACTGAGATTCAGTTTATCTCTCCCTCACCAGATTGTCATGCATGTCACTTCCTCTTCCTCTTCTTCCTTATTCCATTTTTTTTTGTCAGTTGAGTCCAGACACCCCTCACTTCAATCTAGTTTTACATAATGCAACCTTAAGTCTTATTATATCATTATCATTCAGTTATTTTAGGTTTATTATGTTTATTTTTTTTTTCTTTTATGTTACAACCTCAAGAACACTGAGTTTTTAGTGAATTTGAAATATGAAATGCAATTTTCTTCTGTAATGTACTCATTTGAACATGGAGCTTTTAGTGAGGATACTTTGTGATGACACCATACACACACACACACACACACACACACACACACACACACACACCTCGCCCCAGGGTTTTGTAATTACTCCTGAGCTCCACTACAGTAGACCTGCTGGAAAGCACATGCTTTTGTTTTCATGCTTTGTTTTTTTCTACTTTTTTTTGGAGCTT
>OMLF01036734.1:0-10094 GCA_900302615.1 Holocentrus rufus | reverse complement strand
CCCCTCCTTAGACGACCTGGTGGTCCTGAGCTCCCCCAGGAGCACCATATCGATACCGAACTTAGTGCGGACACCCGATCGGCATAGTCCGCTGCAGCTCAGAACTCCTGAGCTCAAACGATCCGCCAGCCTCAGCCTCCCGGTAGCTTGGATTACAGGCGCGCGCCACCGCACCCGGCGAAGAAGAGCCGTGCTCATAGTGCTTTTGACTTTTCGAAACGTGACGTCATCAGGAGGCGCGTTTACGCGACATCTAGCGGCGAAAAAGAAGGATGCAGCGGCAGAGTCGACTGCTGCTCAACAGGCCACTTTTCATCCCAAATAATTCATTAATTCGTGTTTGATGTGTAGACTTTTCTTCCACGAACAATGATAAATGCAAAAGACCGCCATTTCAGTAATTTAGTAGGATCTTTTCAAATACCTTCTTCACAGAGGGGAAGCTGGTTAATTCGGCGATACAATGATCAAACCAGTTCGTCTCAGTAAATACAACATCTAAAGGAACTCTCTTAACACCCTATACCTGATTTTCCTATTGGAATCAATACAGTTCCATCTCTTCTACAAATACAGAATAAGCTCACATAATAAACACGGACAGTTCTATTTAAATACACCTGTAGTTATTCATTATTTATTTTAATGAAATGTGTTGTGCTTGTTCCTTTGCTATATGGTGCTGTTGATGATGATTGTCCCAGACTGGAGTCAAGGACATACAACACACAGGGAACTGGCCAGTTCCCTTGAATACCCACCTAGTTTCACACATTACTTGAAATCATGACTTCAAAATTTTGCATTGCTTTGTGTCAATAAAACTGTCAGAACAGAAAGCATTACACCAGTATAGTTGTTATGGAAAATCTCCAACCTCATATAAGTTAATATGTTCTCTCTGTTCCCCTGAAACCTTGTTAAACCTTATATCTAAGTATACATTGGGCCCCTTAGTATGATGTGGCAGTTAACACCTATAGACTTAGGTAACTCGACACTTGGTACTTTTCCCTAACCGACACCAAGGCCATCCCTGACCCTCCTCTGACTGATAAGCTAGACACAGTATAAACACTGCTCCCTGCCTCCCTGACTTCAGACACAGCCTGAACCTCCTGTGTTCCTGTGTCTCCTTGATCAAGTCTTCTCATTAAACCTTCACATAAGACATACCAGTCTCCAGCCTCTTTTCTCTGGGCACCGACAACCAGTTTCTCCATTAAACCAGTCATTTTAACTTATCAGTGATAGTTTTGTTGCATATTCATGGCCTATAGCTGCAATCTTAGGATAATAAATTAATCAAGTGAAATTAGTAAGGCTATAGGCCTACCTTGCACTTCTTATGCTGTCAGTGACTGCAGTGTATTGGCATGTTTTACCTCTATATCAGAAAGATGGGTTCAAATCTAGACTGTTTAAAATGTATTTATATGTACATTGTTGCCATCGCACAAAAGCAGAGCTGTTCTTCAGACTTGTTCATTTGGTCTATTCTGATTTTCAAGTGAAAATGGGGTTTTTATGAAGAAGCTCATGCCCACATATTTTGTGTCAGTATTGAACGTCAGTGTTGTTGACCATAAGCTTCAGTGTGTGGCTTGACTTGTCACTGAATTATGAAACCATACCGCAAGGGTTAGCCTTTAAAAAACAGGCCTAGTTCTGCTCCTTGTGCAGACAGGTATGACAGAGGACACGAAAATAGACAGTTTGGCAAAGCCAGAGATGAAATTCCCTCTTGATGAGATAGTGAAGAGACAAACTGTTGTATATTCTAAATAAAGGTGGCATTCTACAAACAGCCAGAACAAAATGAATGGAAAGAAACACCAAATGCCAGTAATGACTATCCAAGAGACTGGAAAGAGATGAGGAAAAATGAAGGGAGGACGGGAGCTTGCATAGGCTACAGAACTCATAAAATGAGTCTTGGAATCTCACTGGTCCAGAGGTGTTGTGAACCGAGGACACATTTCAAACACAACTTCAATGACGAGCAGTTCCAGGAAAACCAACCTGATTTATGTACGCTGCCATTCATCATATTTAAAAATAAATAAATAAATAAAATCTAACCCATCTGTCTGTGATGTGCACACCAGTAAACTGACAATATAAATATCATACACACAATCATAAATCACACAAATCAAAGACATTACAATAACTTGATGGAGTATTTTAATTTACTCACAGCTTTAGCAAAACTGAACGTTCAGTTTACAAAACACTTTTCTTAAAAATTAGTCAACAAAAAGGAAATAAAATAAACAATATCTCAGACTGAATAACCACAGACTAAAATCTTCCACAGCTTCACGTTGATTCTTCCCCCTGGACATTTCTTGGACTTCTTTGCTGATTTAACTGTGAAACAGACAAACACACAAAATAAAACCATTAGTTGACGCATAAATTAATAAAATAATACAAAAATGTTTTTAAACCACAACGTCTGATCATTAGGTACGGTTGTTTCCTTCCATAGGTGTCCAGTTTTTGAAAGAAAACAAAACTGGTATGTTTTTTGTTCAGTCCCCTTGAATAATTAATAACTATAAGAACTGGTAATTTATCATGTCAGACAGTACAGAGTGATGAATCAATCTTTCGTTGCAAAACAGATACACACTTTTTCAGAAAGCAACCCTTTCATTCAAATCTGAATGGATTTTCTTATCTGGCTTCTACTTTTGCATCTGATAGTGAAATCATAATGTAGATGCACTGTCCCACATCTGCTCACCTGGTCTGAGTTTTCGTCCACTTCAGGGCGTGTCTCGGAGGCACGGCTGTGGTCGGGTGGTAGAACGTACATCCAGCCCGTTTACACTGGGCAGCAAACCGACAAGGCTGCAGAAAATAAGAAAATTAGTCTGAATGTATGTGATGCTCTTTACACATGATCATACATTATATCCTCCATGACAAATACCAGCTTTTAAAAATATAGAATTAATCCTTTACACCAAATCCTGACAAAAACCAGGTGACCTTTATGTAGTTTGACTTTTCGACTGTTCAAAATGCTTCACCTTGGGATGATAAAACGGACAGTCCATCTTCTTGCACTCCGGGAAGAAGCGACACACACTTCCAGTTTGTGCTGCTGGCGCTGCTGAGAACACACACACACACAGTCAAGTTAAGAACACAGGCTTCAGGATTTTACACTACACTGAAGACACTTCAGATTAAAGCCAAAATAAAAGTAATTACCTGCACAAATAGGAGATACAAAGCATATGCAAAAGTCCACAGAAGTACAATTTATATGGGAAGTGCAATGTATGCAGAAACTGTCATCTGCCTCCCTTCCAATAGATTTTTTTCACAGCAGCCATTCTGACATGAAATAGTAGGTAAACACAGGTGTTACTAATCATGCTACTAATCATCAATTAAGGTTCTGTACCTAAATAGAACAGAACCTTAATTAATGTCATTAATAACACCTGTGTTTACCTACAATTTCATGTCAAGATGGCTGCTGTGAAAAAGGTCTATTAACTTGTTTGATCAAAACAAAACGGATTATAGTGTCATCCTTAATCACAGTGACAAAGAGACCTGACGCACCTGGTCTGGGTGGAGGGGCAGCTGTGGTTCTGCGGCTGACATGAGTGAAGGGACAGTCTGGTTTGGTGCACCTGGCATCGTATTTACAGTTAGGATGGACAAAAAGGCATTTGTCCCCAAATTTGCAGCTGGGAAAAGTCCTGCAGAGAACAACAGGGAGACATGAATTCATTGTTTTGCCTAGAAAATATTTTTCAGCTTAAAATCTTAAGCTAAGCTTAAATTCCATATCACAACTAACACAATACTTGGACGGAAAAACATACTCTTATCATTATTTAGCTGATTTACAAACTACTCACTTGCACTGTGTTGTGGGGTGATGGTACAGACACTCATCTCCACTTTTGCAGACGGGCCAGAACTTGCAGCGCTCCAGAGCTTTCTGTTTCTTCATAGGGACAACCTCCTCGTCTTCTGCATCAATGTCCATTGCATCTTCTGAAAAAAGAAGACAGAAGTTTTAAGAGAAAAGAGGGACGAGACTGCTGATCAAACAGAAAGTAGATGTTCATTCAAAATTAACCCCTTCTGAAATAGCCCTTATCAAATGTTTCTGTTTATTCTAAGACAATTGGGAAGGATAAAATAATTATAAATTAATCAAACAAAATACCCAGTGTTTATTCTATGCATTCTAAAAGCTCTATACATTTATTTGCACATGTATCGTCTTTTCCCAAACTGCCTCCCTAATGTAAATATAGCCTGTTTCCTGAGCAAGGTTACAGTTGTAAAATGATCTGAACAAATAATGAATGTGCCTTAAAAATGACAACTATGATTTGTCTAGAACATTTTGTACTTACATAATAAGCTGAGAAAACAGAAATGTGCATTATTAAGCAAATAACCATATTAAACAGGCAGTAGCAGTTGAAAGGTGGCTGAATTGGGCTAGTTATCCAAAACGCCCTTCTGCAAGACAACAGTCTGCCAACGCACCACACCAGCCAGTTGGAAAACTTTGGCAAGTTGCCTTGGAGACCAACTGGTGTCCACCAAAATTACACAGAACCCAGTCTGGCAGTCTGCATCTCTCACTTAATCACCTATAAAGTCAACACTAGATGTTCTGTATTTTTAGGCATTATCTAACACATTAAAATTGAAATGTGAACACGTGCGATATCAAAACCAAACATGGCCGCTACTTTTCATAACTATCTCTTTAACATAATACAAGATAGAGAAATGTCTATGGGCGAGTCATACTGTTGGGAGCATGTGCAGCACAAGCTGAGTTTCTGACCAAACTGAAGCTTCCACAACCAGTTTATAACCAATAAGATGCACCTACAACTTTGAAATGGTTGATGATGAGTTTGTGGTTGGTGGATGGCAAGAAGGAAGGAGATGCATGGGCAAATTTCATTTTTATAGACTTCATCCTTTACCCATGCACCCTGCTCAGGTAAATTTTTCGAAGTGGGACTCACCTCTTCCACCTTTGGGTATGTATGTATGGAGTATGTAATTTCATTAATTCTTCAACAATCTAAAAATATTAGTTTGCTATATTTCAGTGAAGCAATTTAGTTTACTCAGAAACCAAAATCCGCTCTGTCATTTTCCCAAGTGAAAATAATTTGAAAAACCTCATACCGTCTGAGAAATTGACATCTCCCTGGAGCCTGTGAAGGACGCTGACTTTGGATTCCCTGTTGAAATGGATGGTCGCCTCGGTGACCTTTGAGGGCGGTCTGATATCATCTGACTCCACGTCACCGTCCCCCAGGTTCCACAGGGGGCTGGGCACCCCGTCCAGTGTCACAATAAACTTGGGGCTGGCAGAGTCCACTATGTCCCCCTTCTCCTTACTAGTGAGAAACGGCAAATGACAAGCACAGAACGCCATGATTATAATATAATCTGCATTGTTATGTGTGAATGGCAAGATCTGTGAGGAGACACTTCTACTGTGCATGTGTGTCTGTGTACCTGGCCTGGACCATGCGCGGGGCAGCAGGCTGGACATTCTCTTTGACCTGAAGATGCTGCTGGCTTCGGACTGCAGGTTCTTCCAGTAGAGGTCTGCTCATGATGAAGGAGCGAGTATCAAAGGCTTTTGTCTCACTGCCCTCAGCCACCACCACACCTACATACCCATCAAAAAAAACAAACAAACAAACAAACAAAAAAAAGATATCTCAAATGTGTTAATGGACAGACCAACGTTCTCAGTAGTTGAACAAAATTTGTACTACATTATTGTCCTGCATCTACTGGATATAAACATGCACACACAGGTTTGGTGACTTTTTCTCCAAAAGGGGACATGCACTTCTCAGAAGAAACATTTAGGATATAAATAGATGAACAGGCAGTCCTTCTTGGATTTCTAGGTTGCACAAACTTTTGTTTTGGAACCACATAAAACTACCCTAAAAGGAAAACTGAGCACCAGAGACTCACCGTAGTCACACTGCTCTTTTTGGACACTGCTCTCTGGTAAGTCCAACTGAAGGCGTGAAGCTAAAGATCTGGCTGGAGCTGAGGAGGATATATATGATGAGTTTCTCAAATTAACTGACTTTTGTCTTGTAGTCTTCATTTCCAAAACAAACCAATGAATTATGTTATATATAATTACAATATAACTCAGTTTTTGAAATCCAGGGTATTCTAAGGCAAGATACTTTTGCTCTAAAATGCAGTGAGTGAGTTATTCACCCATAACAAGTTGCATTCACTGCACGCCCTGAACCTTGGCTAGTCATTAGCTAATCATGCATGCACCTGTAACAAATTACTAGCTCTCTTCAGTTTAAGAGGAAAGCAATTCAGTGAGTTACAGTTGCATGAAACGTTGTTGTAATAATCTGTAACCACTTACAATATGTTTTAACTCAGTGCGTTTGAGTCTGCATAGAACACTGCACATAATTTGCAACAACATAAAGATTAAGTGTAATCCTGGCATTAGGATGGCAAAGTATTAATGGGATGTGCATTTGAATAAGTAAACAAAGTCTAATGTGTTGTCGTTATGCTCTGTGTTTACCAAGCATTCTAGAGGGCTGCAGCTCTGTGGGGGTGTAGGACTGCGTCCTGGGTGCCAGGCTCTGCAGGTGCTCTTGGACCAGCTGGATGGCGGCAGTCATCTCCTCGTTGCTGGCCAAGCGAGTCCGGGGGGCGACGGGGACTGTCTGCCTTCGTGGTACTGGGGGACAAGGGACGATGGCAGAAAGTGATAATGAAGCTTGAGATGCATGGCTTGAATTTCAAAAGCAAACTGTTCATGATAGGACACAAAGGACCATCACACATACTTGTAGGGTAGGCTGTAGTCTTGGTGATTGAGTCTTGAGCTTCTGAAATGGCTTTAAGTATCAGATTCCTGTTTGCTTGCTTGGCCGGTGGGAGAGAAGGTCTGAAACAATATAAATAGTACTTCTTGATATGACGTGGTGTATGTTATTTTATTATTGTGACACTCTTCTCAGAAACAGAACAAGAGGTACAAACCCTTAAAATATATGAGGCAACAAGGTCTTCATATAGCCTGTTCCTATCCCTGCCACTACAGTCAAAAAGTTTTCCACATCATGTTATTGTCCAAGATGTATCAAAAATGTCCTGGGAATTTAAGTACATGAAACTGCCTTGTATACATTATTGCAGTGTCATTAGTAAAAAATGGATGTTGTTTAAAAAAAATGTAACTCCTATAATCAACCATAAAATAAGTGAAATAAGGTCAATCAAATTTGCTTGTCTGCTTTGTCTTTAAGATGTGAGATGGAAATAGTCTTGGCAAGACTATAATAGGGCTCCACTCAAGTAGACATATTCTTATGAAACTATACAGGAAGGAAGTACACAGGACTAACAGCTGCCACTGTTTTGACTATTTGCTGTCTTTAACAGTGTCTTGTAACGGCATTATGGCTTGGCATATGATGTAAACCTTCAAAAGAAAATAATGAATTCAAAGTATTTCCTGCAGTGCCGCCACTCACTTCCGTTCAGGTTTGGAGGGCAGTGACACTCTGCTGGATAAACTTCTGCCTTCATAGCTTTCATCCTCCTCCTCTTCCAAATCGTCACTGTCTTCGTCCGTCGCTCGGTTCACTCGTACCACCGAACTCGCAACTGGGGCCTTTCGCTTCCGAGAAACGTCCTCCTGCTGAACAAAGCAGACATACATACGTTTCATGTTAATCTTCACATTAATCACATCCTGCTTTGAACCATGGGGTTCGTTTCTGCTATCATCAAATCACCGTACCTTACTGGATCCGTTTCTGGAGGGCCTGCTGCTTCTGCTGTCCTGCATGTGGCCGTGCTGCTGCCTGCTCTGGGAGGAGCCTTCCACAGGCCGACTCGTGTCCACGGATCTGACTGATGTGAACCTGGCCTGAGACGGCCTGTAAATTTGTGCGGTGGGTCTGCTAGCTGTGTTGCGTGTGCGACCGGGATTGGTGCCCATTTCCACAGAGTCCTCAGCGATGAGGTCGTCGTCCATCTCAGGTTTGATGTCGATGACGGCCTCAGAGGGGAGCGGCTCCATGAGGGGTTTTACAGTGGAGGTGAGGCGAGAAGAACCCTTCTCCAACGAGCGTCTTCTGATGTGAAACAGGAATAAATTTGTGCTTTTCACTTGTAGAGCCCGAGTTCAGTATTTACACGGACAATGATTAAAGGAAAACATTGCATGCAAAAATGAGGCAGATTTATCAGACAATAACATCAACAGATCCCTTCTTTAAAGACAAAGATGTTCTGGCATTTTGTTGTACTCACCTGTTTTCATAAGCAGAGCTGGACACCCGGGCCTCTGTTCTATCAGAGTGTGAACTGGACACGGCCAGTCCCTTCAGGTCCTCTCCTCTCCTGTCTTCAGTCGCAGAGGTACGGCTCTTCCCAGCCAAGGTGCCGCTGTCAGACGGAAGCTGTGGCCTGAGGGCGGCAGGCTCTACAAGTACCAAGTAGACCAATGGAGTAAGAAGATGTAAACTTTCCTCAAGGCCACTGCTGCTGATCAAGTGTATAAGGCCTTTTCCTGTAAGAGGCTGAAAACTACATGTAATCTTTGATGGATGATCAACCATATCCAAGAGAGTTTGACATACCTACTGCAACAGATCTCAGTTTCTCCAGGACACCATGTAGCCTAAAAACGCCAACAAACACGTTATGTCGAAATCTGATACATGTTACAAATATCAACATTACAGGCACAGCAACACAGTACTTTGTCACATTAACTGAGATCTGGCCACATAACACGACAGCTCGATTCATCAAACTGAGAGGTCAGTTATACTTTATTGAGCCCTGTGGTGAATTCTGTCCCCTGTATTTAACCCATACTAGATATTAGTTGCAGTGAGCAACCAGAGTCCACCGATAAATCCTTTGAATGGAAAACTGCGTATGGAATTTAACAGACAGATGTTTTCACAAAAGTTCTGACCACTACAAAATAGGACCTTTTTGTTTTTTATTTATCTTTATTTTTATATGAATTATTCTGGTGCTAGGTTACGCCTATCGTTGTACTGACAGCCCCTGGTACCCGCTCCAATCTCTGTGCTATTGGGGACAAAGTACATAGATTCTAATTCCACCCGAATGGGTGCATGGGCACATGTAGTTACAGATGCAACATGTTAGTAATTAAAACCCAAAGGCTGTTGGTTGCTACTGATTTAGCAAGGGAAACAGTAAGCGATTTGAACTGAAAGGAGACCCCAATTATTGTTGTGATCTTACCAGGCTGTGAACTTATTGGTGTTGTTTCCAAGGAAAAGAGAGAGGTCGTCTGCCATCTGCTGAGAAGTCTTCTTGTTTGCTACCATCACCATAATGTAGTCAGGAAGCTCTTCATCTACAAAAGTAAAGAAATGAATAAGAGAAATTGAATTGGTAGCTAGGAGTACCACACAATGAGTACTCAAACATCATTGATTAAGAGCTGCAACTTTATTCAACAGTATACTCACTTACCAACATAAGCACCGAGCTCTTGAAGCTTGCCTTTGATGGCAGCCTAAAGAGTAAACAAAAGGATAGTGATAACCATGTATACAAGTTAAAGAAATCTCACAGCCAGCAAGCTAGATGCACTGCTAACATAATAGCAGTCGTCTGCAGTTACAAGAGTTACCGTTAGCTTATGCCAGCTTCAACAGACAACAAAAGTTAACTTAAAAACAAAAGGGCAACCCACCACTGAAACTAGCTACTTTGCCTGTTATGCAAACCCTTCACCGACCTTGTGATTCAAAACCGTGCTACTGTGCTTGACTGAGCTAACGTAACGTTAGTAAGCCAATGTTAGCAAGCTATGCACTATGCTAACGCTACCTTGGACCTACTTAGCAGCAGTGTAGATCACTCAAATTCATCCCCTACTCACCCTTATGTTTCTGCTGATCTCTGTTCCAATCTCCATGATTGGCCTTTTGTCCAATCAATTAAAATTATAAGGAACGAGGCTCTCCGTCCAAAGCGTCTGAGCTATACCACAAATGGTCAATTGATAACAACGCTCGAAGAGCGAG
>OMLF01036733.1:3370-19953 GCA_900302615.1 Holocentrus rufus | reverse complement strand
ACAATACACACTCCTCGGTCTGTCTCCCTCTGCCTGAGAAGTGTCTTTGCCAGGTTTGCCTCTCTGCCAGGTCTTTCTCTAAGCACTTAGATGACAGAATGCGTTGATTCTGTGGGTTGAGGACCACCAAGAAAGGGGATGATGAAAACTGCCAAAGAAGCACTAAAGTTGCCAGGTTCGCTGGGTTGTCAGCCTGGTGCCAAAGCCTTAAAAAGCCCATAGTGACAGCACACCCACATACAGGTATTCCGATGTCCCAGTTGAGACCGAAGTCATTTGTTTGCCAGTTTTCCACAACAAAGACTGAAAACTCTAAAAAAAAACATCAATGTCACGCTTCAGCACAACATCATTTTGGGATCTGAGGCTAGCTGTGGACAGGTGAAATTGCTTGAAAAATAAGAATAGTCAAAAACTAAGCTCAAGGGAAAGCCCTCGTTTTCCTTGCATCATTAAATTGAAATATGTCTCGGGAAACATAACTGCCTCTGCTACCACAGAGCAGCATTTCTGCCACGTCTGGCACAGGCCATATAGTGTGCATCATTATTTTCCAGCACATAAATAGTGAAAAGTGGCCTGATTGGGTGAGAAAAATCGCAGTCACAGCCAATAGCCAGTCTGCATTAAGTAAAACAGATGAGGGCTTCTGTTGTGACTCTTTATCCCGTCTCTTCACTCAGCTCCCTACAAGAAGCGTTCAGAAAATATAGGGTTACCTCCATCTAAATCCCTCAGAAATGGAACACATTTATTCCCATATGTAGTCACTCACTGGCATTAAGTGCTCTTACGTCTTACTGCATTAGGAGGCATATTTGGTAGGAGCGCAGAGTTTTGGTCAGAAAGTCCCAAAATTAGATTAGTGGCACTGGGACTTGATTTAATAGGCACTCCAGTAATGGTCCAATTCTTAATTCTTTTTCTTTGAGTTTATCAATAACGACTCTTGAAGGGCAGGGCTTGCTGATGGAAAATAAAACTTTCAGCAGCATTTGAAATTCATTATAATTCAAAATATATGACCATTACTTCAAGCACATTGACTCCAAAGTTTAACAACAATAATAATGTAAACATCCATATATAATACATCCAATATAATAGTCCTAAGATGATAGCTAAATCAATCAATCAGTCACTGTCTTGTATTCCTTAAAATGTCAGTTAAGTCTGATAGTGGTGCATCATCCATGATAATTTCCCCTTACATTTGCATACAAGCAGTACAGTAAATCTTAAGCCTTTTTGCACAAACTCAAATCAGTGAAGATGATGCAAATTAATTTACTAATTGTCCCACATGATGAAATCAAGGGAGGAACCTCAAGTCTGTTTGTGTGTTCATTTGTCCATCTATCAAACACAATGTGTTGGATACTGGAGATCAGATTTTTGACAAAACATTTGACGATTGACGTGTGTCATTGCTCTGTTCCAACATTTTCAGAATTTAACTGATTGGCCTGGCTATTAACATCTGTTCTGCTGTGTGCACAATAACTCTGATAGTATGGGAGGCGCTACAGCGTTGGTTTACTTGTAACTGACTGGCCTTGGTGGGTGCCTGAATCATTCATGGGGAAGATAAATTTGTTTCTGTCATGTTTGATTTCTGTAACCTCCCTATTTTTGGTCAGCCTCACTCTCGTATAAAAATAAAAAAATAAAACCAATAGCCTTTTCAGATTGGACAAATTAGTGACTCATTTTAATCCTTGTACAGTCATAACACCCACTGGCCAGTTCCCATAAACACAGGAGGGCACTGATTAATAAATCATAAAACCTTATAGCATTTTTGAATTGGAAGCACTCTTAAGTACTTAAGCCCTACAAAGGCCAGTTTGAAATATTGTACTGTGAACTCTCTTTCTCTCTCTCTCTCTCTCTCTGCTTTCCTTCGTCCGGTTTGCACTTGTGTTGCGTTCCATGACTTTACCGAAATGTGTAAAAGCCCGGCTGATTTACTGAGTGTCAGACAAGTCGTGATCTCTGGACTTAACAGACAGCCAGTGGCAGTAAAACATACTCCCCATATGTCACCCACCTCCCCCGCTAATGAAGGCCATAAACCAGGGTCTGTTTGACAAGCAGCAAACACAGCTGAGAGCGCAGGCGGTTTTAATCGGGCCTCTGGAGAGAGACCCACACCTAGGGAAAGGACCCCAGGACACTCCGACATACATCAGGAACGACAGGGAGGCCGGAGGCCCCATGCATGGCTCCAACAGAAACTGTCCCTGAGGTCCTCGCCTGCACAGGTGCATGATGGAGTCACCGCCGAGGAGGTCAGAACCCAGTTTCCCCACGACTGACTGTGCAGGATTTGAGCTGATTTCTTCTGGGGCTTTTCTTTTTCACTGACTCAGGTAGCGGAAGAGAATAAGTTATGTCATCCCTAGTCGTGGTCACTGACCCGTGATGCTATCAGTTGGAGCTGGAGGTGGAGCTAGAGGTGAAGGCAGTTATTTGAGGTGGGATGGGTTTATTAAAGCCCATTGTTTTTTATCTCAGCATTGTAAATCTGTCTCCTCGGCCTGCATTTTATTGTTGAGTTTTATCACTGTCTGTTATATCAATTCTGTCTTTAACTAAACAAAACTAAACATGGAAGCTACAGACCAGTTATATCATCCAATCTGCATTTAAACAGTTTCTATTTAATATATACCATATAAAATCTTACAGCAACTCTGACTCCTTCGGATTTTTTGTGAGCATTCAATGCCTAACGCCAACAGTTTTATGAACTAGACTCAAGATGCGGGCCATTTTCAAATTAAGGGCTGTCCCACCATTATGAAAGATTAATCAATTTCACATGGCGCAAGAAATCATTTAGGTAAAAAGAGCTGAGAATTCCATCGGAAAATGAAGCAACAGATGCTGAACCACTCCAAGACAGCGCCTGCCAACCGCGGGCTCAACAGAATGATTCCCTGGCCCTTTTTTTCCCCTGGTCTTTCAAGGAAAATAAAATCTCCCCTTGGCCGCAGATTAAGCGTCGACGGAGGGGGGGTCAACCTTGCTGCTGATGCCTTTTCATCATAATTTATGCTCCATCTGCCCGCTCAATCAGCACCTCAGAGACACCCGGCTCTATTTGTCCACAGAGCTATCACTCCTAATGGATATTGCAGCACCTTTCGATGACTTCCATCCACCGAAAGGCTGCACACCTATCCTCCGTTTGCCTCGCTCTTTTCCGCCCGGCTTCACCTTGACCTCTTCTCCGGCGCTGTTGATACAACAGGAGTCAGATGGCACTGTATTCCTCAAGACGCAGATACATGTCTGATAGCCATTCCAAGGGGAAGACATTAACTTGCGAGGAGGTTTTCTTTTCTCCCTTCGGCGATCTAAGGTTTCGACACTACAGCCCATTTGGACGGTGCTCTGTTGATATTCACCAGAGGAAGCGTGTTTCCAATGGCACAAACATCAGTGGAATCCTACGGCAGTTCTCTGCCTCCCTCGCTTGCTGATCTTGCAAGCTCATGTCCAATGTTTATCTGTCAAACATGTGGCGGAACGGTTTTTATTATTATTTCAAGTGTACATTATGTGTTGTACCATCCAAATGAAATAATAATAATAATAATTCAAATTGTGAAAATGCAATATTCTTTTGGCTTTAAGGTTTAGCAGAAATGTGTCTTGAGACTATACAATCTATCAGAAATGATTAGGGTATAAGCTGGTTTGAACGCAAAAGAAAATCAAAACAAAATGACACAAGAATTAAAGATCAAGAGAGTTTGCTTAAAAATTGTACTTCCATATTTTTTTAATTTCCTCTTACAAAATTAGAAATGCTAAAAAAAAATTGAGTGTCTCATTTCAGTCTTGTCAACCTAAATGTTTTACAGTGCATTACCTACATTTTATAGATATAAACCGTTTTATTTCTTTCCTGAAAATTCAGCATAGTATTTTAGATTTGAGCTCTCCAGTTGTAAAAATGGATATAATGTAAATCAACTTCCCATTGCCTACACGAGCCTGGCTTTTCACAGCATGCTCAAATCTGAAAACTTTACCCTAGGCCTGACAGATGACTTGTTTAGTGTTGTCTAAATATAATAATTCCATATGGATCCCATCACCCCACCCGTTCAGCACCAGTAATGAAAATATCATATCTGTGCTCTGTAAGTTCAGACCCGCTCAGATCAACTAGTAGGCGGCCTGCGATGACTGTTCAAAGCAGAAACCAGTCACAGGCTGCAAAAAAAATGGGAGCTTTTTCAGCCTTTCCACACATTTCTCCCAGAAGACATCAATGCTATGGATTTATGGCAGTTAGCAATGGTTATTCCATCGTACCACAACTACACACATGAAACTACCCAGAACCTCTTTGTGTTTTCGCGTTTTTGAAAATGTTGCCCATTTTCTGTTATGTCTGCAAGTACGTCTTTACAGACTCAGCGGGATATTTGCCTTTTGACTGCGGACTGTTTCGTCTGTCTTCTGACAAACCAAATTTTACAACCTGAGCCCTTGGCCTGTGCAGCCGCGTGCCAAGCCAGTGCCTTTTAAAAAAATGTGTTTGCGCGTGTACACATGTGACTTTGACTGTGTGTGTGTGTGTGTATGCGCGCGTGTGTGTGTGTGCATGCGGTGTTTGGAAAGTCATGAAATACACCACTTGTTTGTTGAGTATGAGTTATTTGCGTTAATCACGTCTCAGCTGTGGAGACATAAAGCAAAAATCTAATAATTTATTAGCTGGGCAGCGTTCAGCCTCGTTAAGTGTGATACACAATGTCCCCAGAACTGAGGGTGTTTTGCCAGGTAGTTAAATATGTATAAAATCATGAAAGAGGAAATGACGAATTGGTCACAGTCTGATAGCGGGACCACGAAAACAAATAAAAACACTCACAAACATTTTATTTTATTACTGTCTGACTGTTGTTTTTTTTAGCAATTACAAATTACTGCAGTATTTTTAAAAACATGATGATGATGATGATGATGATTGCTGTTGCTGTGGCGGTGTTGATGCTGTTGTTGTCGTCGTCGTTGTGGTTGTTGATGATGATGTTTATGCTGTTTTTGCTGTTGTTGATGTTAACACTGTTTTTGTTCTTGATGATAATATTAATACTGTGATTTTTTGATGTTGATGATGATGAGGTTAATACTGTTTTTTTCTTTCTTTGATGATGATGGTGATCCTGTTCTTTGTTGTTGTTGCTGCTGTTGCTGTTGTTGCTGATGCTGTTGTGTGCAAATCAGACGAACAGGATGGACTTGGACAGGACATACGGTCTAACAGAGCACAGATGCATTGGGCAGAGGGGATGACATCATGCAGGAGACCACCAACCAGGTTTCAAATCTCGCCTGTTTTACAAGCGCATCTCTGCTGTTGCTCAGTGTGCTCTTAACATTGCTCTATCAGCACAGTGCAGATTAACACCAGTATCCCTTTCCCTTTGATCATTTACCCTTTGACTCACGCACATATGCGGTTCCTCTCCATAGTGGTTGTCAGATGTGGAATAGCGTGACACTTGATACCACACGGCCCAGCAATCTCACAACAACTCGCACCCGCTAATGGCTAAACATGGCGTCGTCCGCTAAAGACCCTCCGTGGCTGTGGAACATCTCACAGGATGACATCATGGCGCTCGGCTTAAAGAGGATGTGAGATGAAGAGGGAGGAGAGCCATGTATGGGGCTGGCGACTGCAGCGGGAACAGGAGGCACCTGCAAAGAGTCATGAGGCAGCCTTCTTGGGGCCCTCGACGGAGACTTATGTGCGCTGTCACCGGTCCAGGGCCGTGTCCTTACTGTCACACCGCATGATGGAGCCCAGAGAGAGGCTCTGTAATGGGGCTGTCCATCTCACAGACAAGCCCGCTCCCTCACTGAGCGGGCCCGCTGCTCTCTTTTCCTCTTGGCTTCAATGGAGTGTGCGCTCGTAAAAGGAAAGTAAGGAAAAGTATGATGCAGGAAGATTTGAGAAATGAAGAGATGAATTACCAGTATCATAGCTAAATATGAATAAATATCATAGCAAGCTTCTGTAGACAGACAGACAGACAGGCAAACAGACAGATAGATAGATGCTGTAGATGATTGATCTCAAAGGAAGCCAGTTTTCCTCAGTTTAAGAAAAACATGCTGTCAGGTTAGACGGATTAGCCCTTAGCTATTTAAGTCAGCATTCTGTTATACAACTTCATAGCATGATGCTGAAGAGGAATGAAATCACCACAATATCATATGCCATAAAGTTCAAAGACACTGAAGTTGTTTGATGAAGAAAACACATTTAACGAAGCCTATTCATCAATCAGGCATCTGCTTCTGCCCAGTTGTGCGGTCAGAAGGAATCCCTGGCATGTGGAGTGTGGTTTAAGGAGTGCTGGAAGCAGCCACCTCTTCAGTCTTGCTCAACAACACAATGCCTGCCGACTCCCTGAAGGAGCCAACTTGACTCTTTGGGATGGCTGCTTGAAACCCATGGAGACACTGAGGTTCCGTGGCGTTCTCTTTTAATTAATCAGGGCGAGGTGAGATCAAACGGCCAGCGCCACTCCCACGACCGGGTGGGGGGAAATAAGCGCGCTGAGGAATTTAGGCATTGTTGGGATATTAGAAGAGACATCAGGAGAAAGACGGGATGTTTGTTTCCTTTTGCTTGTTTTTCGTTTTGATTTTTAATAAAGTGATAAGTGATGATAACCAAAAGCAAGCATATCTGGGCGCTGCCCCCTCTTTGTAATTGAAAGGGTTTATTAGTCCAGATGCATGCTTTTAAAGCTTGGGAATCTGCAGCCCAGTCCGTGAATTTTAACACCTGCACTCCACTCCCTCATAAACCGCAGTTTGTTTCATGCCTAGAGATGACTTAAGGGCATGTGTCGACTCTATCGCATCCCCGTGGATTCGGACCGCAGGTTTCACCGGTTTTCCTGACATGCAAAAGTCACCTGTGTTTATCGAGAGATCGCCGTCGTCATGGATCTGAGGTGACCCCGCCATTACGGTCGAGGCAGGCGGCGTAAAAGGCCCGAAGTAGTTGAAAGAAAGTGCTGATTACATAATTCTTTATCAAGGAGCTGTTGACTGAATATGTCACGCTGTAACCTCAATCGACTTCTTCCTGTGTAAAGAATTCGGCTGCGGTTTGAACTGCAACGTGACCTTTCCATGCAACTTTTAACACTGAATAACTGCAATAAATGCTAGAAACTGTTAATCCATGTCCACTGCACAGCAACTATCAGTCAAATTAACATTTTTAGATAGTTTTGAGCAAATGACCCATAGTCATATCAGCTCCACTGTAATTCTTACTAATACTGTAGCTCTATTGTACTTCTTGACACTGGGAAATTTGCTGTATGTGAACAATTATTTCCTAGTCACCAAAGCAGATATAGGTACATCAAACATTTTCACTGAACTTTCACATCCTACATTAACACCCGTGTGATTTCCTTCAAGGTTGAGGATGTATGTGCCTCCATTTCTCTTATATCAGGAGACTTATGTTCCCAAGATGTATACTAAAACTTTAAATGAAAAACCTGTTGACACGTCCACGGGGACAAGGGGAGAGCTTGTGGGACTGCAGCGCTCTCCTTGGCCCAGCTGGACCGATAGCAAACGGGCTGCCATGAGGTGTTTAATGGCTGTGTGAAGTTCCCACAGGGGGATGGCTGCTGGGAACATGGATGAATCCGGCCCCCTTGCTCCCTCCTGCTCTACAAACACAGCTCGAGCCCGGTGATGGATGAAACAGGCCGGAGCCTACCTCGGCCTTATTTATGGGAGCAGAAAGCTCTCCCCGTCTGTTCGCGGACGGCACAGTGAATGCCATTACATTGCAGAGAGAAAGGAAAAGGGGGGGAAAAAAGGAAAAAAGACATCTGACATTGAGATGAACTACATGCTTGTAACAGTTCTTCTGGAAATGGGAAGTGATTGCAGTTTGTAATATGGACATTCCAGAGGTGGAAGTGAGGCAGACCACCAGAACTATCTCGAACTAGTCTGGTCTTCCAATCATGTTCATCATCATCCATGGGTTGCTGATCCAGAACCCTGGAAGGGCGATTGACCTGCCCTCTTCTCTGCAGTGGCCCTGGCTGGGTATCTTGCTGTTGGGACGGCGTCCACGGAATTGTTGGGAGCTACTGTGTGTCTGTGTATATATATATGTGTGCATGTGTGTGTAAATATGTCTATGTGTGCATGCACCAAACCACCCACGCGTGGGTGGTTTGGTGGTCCTGGGTGGGCTGTTGGTGTCTCGGACTGTGAGCTGAGCCAGATCAGACCTGAAGTCTGGTCACAGAGCCTGATGGGAGTTCTGGCCTGTTGGCCCCAGCAGGGCTTTACAATGGAGTCTGCATTTTTAAGAGTCTAGTTACTTTTAAGGACTGCACAACGGCGTATACAAGTGGTCCTCCACTCCTGCAGCTCTTTTCATGCAGAGGAAGAACTTTTGTTTCAGGCCGTGGGCAATGAGATTAAGAAACGCTTGAAAATAATGAGAAAAGTATGATTGGAATTGTAAACGTTACTTTTGCTTTGTCGGCTCTATGGTTTCCTTTCAAAAGCTCTATCAGTGTTTCATCACCGTCCAGATTGAGAATGACTCTGAACTAGGCACAGAGCGCATTATTTATATCTCAGAGATTGGAGGGAAAACACAGTGTTTGTTCTGGACGATTAACTGTTGACACAACAGAAAACAGGTTTTATTTGAAGGATATATTTCTGAAAGTACTTTGCCCTGCCAAGTAGCTGCAAAAGATGATCAATCATATCATAAAAGCCTCATCTCCGACGAAGCAGCCATTTGTCAAGAAGGTACTTCACCTCAATAAGTGTCTTGCAGTTGTATTTCATTTGGCATTGAACAACATTATTCAAATTCGTTGAAAGAGAAAAAAATCTCTGTGAGCAAAATTATGCAGAGACGTGCAAGTTTCCTTCCAAAGTCAGTGATACATCATGGGATTTTTAAAGTACTCAATTTTGACATTCAGCAGATGAGGCACCACACACAGTAGCATGAGTTGGTTTTGGTTTTGTAATACAGTTAATTATCCATATTCCTCAAGGCCCCATGTCCACAATAAGACCCAGAAGCATCTGCTGGTGGAATCATCTCTTTCCCCATCCGTCCCTCCTCAGTAGAGGTATAAAACGTACAGTTTGCCCCTTGTTCCTCCCTTCTGGGTCAGATATGCCCACTAAGGGAGCCAGCACAGCACACAACGATAACAACGTGCAATGAGCCAAAGCCTCTCCAAGCGCCAATGAAATGCGGGCATGTGAATTTGGCTGAGAAAAAAAGGGGAAATAATAGAAAAAGGAGTTTAAGGAGACGCAGAGAGGCAAGAGGGAAACAGAGAGAAACAGAGCGCGATCTTTGTTAATGAGATAGCAAAAAAGAAAAAACATCAAAAAAACAAAGTTGTCTGTTATATAATGCACCATCATAAATAAACAATGGAAAAGTTGTATTTTGGGCTACGGCTTTTAAGCCCTGTCCCAGACTTCTATCAATCTTGGTGAGGACTTGGATATGGTACGAAGCCCGAATGTTTACAGAATGGAAAAGTTCTCCACGGACAGACAGATGGTAGACTGTGAGTCATAAAAAGAGACACTTTCTCACAGAACCATTTTATGAACAATTAGCGTTTAGCTGTCACAACAGAGGTTATCCTCCCCACGCCCGAGCATCAGCCCACTCTGCTCTTCTCACAGAACGGACTTCCCAGTGTAACGGTGGTCTGAGAACAAACAGAATGCGTGATTTTCACTTCCGGCTGTCCGTTGTTTATCAGTCTTTCTGAGAAGAACACAGTTAGCTGATGGAAAAAGATGGAACGTCTAGACAAAATATTGGTTTATAGCACTATAAAACTTGACTGAACCAATTAGAAGAGTCTGTTTTAGTCCATTGAGGAGATTCGGTGACCCTCTGTCATGTTGTAATTCTTACCACAGAGTGTCCTTTCTGGGACTCTCGTGTAGCTTTGCAGCCTAGGTCAGGAACGGGACATTGAATTAGGCATACAGTTCCAGAGGCCCTTTGTCATCTGATAAGGGCAGGAGAGCTGAATTGATCCTGATCTTAAACTCTCCTAAGCCGGGGAGATTGTGGAGATATCGGCCTTGGCCTCTCCTGGGCCGCGCACCCAGGGCCGCGCGGCGAGGAAGCAATTTCCACTACACTTTGGACTGATTGCGTTGAGCTGGTCCAAAGGGGGGGAGGAGGTTGGGGGGGGTCAGAAAAAAAAAGGAAAAAAGAAACTGATGTCTGATTAATCAGCAACGGGCCTCAAAAATAAAACAGCTTCCATCTGGGACCTAGTCAGAGCCTCCTGTGTGTGTTTGTGTATGTGTATGTTTTGCTCGAATATTTTCAAGTTCAGGAGGGAAGCGACAGGGCTGTAATGTTACCCTCCAGTGCCCTAAAATAACCTCCCCAGCTGAGGATGTATGACACAAACATACAAACAAGCACAAAGGCACCGGCCTGTCTCTGGAAGTGGCCATAAACCCTCAGGGAGAAAAAACTCCAGTTTGTTGTTCTGGGAAGCAAAATATGCCACTGTTTACTTCTCAATCTTGCAGAGTCTATTTTGCAATGCCAGTGAGCTGAGCATGGTGTCTGTGGTTTTATGAGATAGGCTAGGCTAGATACGCTACCCTCCCTTAAGGGGGTTGAGAGACAGGCACTTAAAGTGAAAAAGCGAAGGAAGCATGGAGGCTTGGTGCTGCTAAGCCAGTGTGCCGAGTGGTGAGATAATGACACTGAGATTTATTTAAGTCGAAATCCAAAAGGACAAAGATCCTGTCGTCATCAGCGAGCTCCTGTCCAGAAAGCTTTGTCATGATTGGGATCAGCTGCCATGGCCGGAAAAAAAAAAAAAAAAAATTATGAGAGAAGCCGGGGAGGGAAAAGGGATGGAGCACCACAGTTACGGTCTGGTTGGCACCACCGCATTAATGCAATCAATAACACTGTGGTGGGCAATGATGACATCAAGTGAATTGATTTGATTCACTCCTCAGTCTGTTTTTCCAAGTTGAAATGCTAGGGGAGGCTTTGGTTAGAAACTGCCTACTGACTGCCATAAATCTATGTCTCATGGGCTGTATAATCCCTTACATGCCATGTCTACCACCCACACAAATACTTTGCTCCTGTTTCAAAAATTATCCCACCAGATTTAATTGTTTCTGTGTGCTCTTAAAGGAAGCGAGCTTTAACGATGCCTCTTCTGATTTTATTATTTCAGAAATGCCTGCTGAATTCACTTGACTTATTGAAAACATGCCTGAGCTCAAGTGCTTTGGGTGACCACCAGCTCCGTGTCTGAATATGCACATATGGGTGTGTGTGTGTGTGTGTGCATGTTAAGCCTGTGTGCCAGTGCCTGTGTATGTGTGGATTTTGTGTTTGCTCATATTTATGTGCATGCACGTACATGCACAAGTGTCCACATGTACTTGATGTTGCTGCGCTATAATTGCGAAGACAGCTTTGTCCATACCCAAGTCATGGATCCAGTCAAGTTTGCTCAACCGCCATCTGGAGATGACATGGCCACTGATAGGAACCCCTGGATGTCACTGAGTGAAACAGACATACTTTAGAGATGATGTGACACTACGAAGCCTGCAGCAAGAAAGGAAGTGCTGCAGTGGGACAGCATGATCAAACCCAGCATGATTAGATCAATAGAATAAAAAATAATCGATTCCATCAAGTGATTCTGTTCATCTTAGATTAATTAATACATCTTTATAATAGCTTCAGAAAAGCATGGATATTACTGGGGAAATCAGAATTAGTCTCTTAATTGATTAAAGACTTTAGGGGATTTTTTTTTTTTATGGCAGGCATTTGCAAACAATTGTTGATACTTTTAACCCAAACCTGCAGAGTGAGGAGTGAGGTTTATCAGCAGGACAAGTCAATTAAAAATATATTATACCTTAATATTTTCCCATAATTACCTAAACTTCATGTCAGTTGTTCTTGTCCTATATGGTAAGTCACCTTGTTCACTAATTCACTAATACACTAATACTTTTTAATGGTGATTATAGATCTTTCACTATTATACATGTGTTGAAAGAAGGGTTTACAACATGTCAAATGCACACAGGCAGTTTTAATTGCTTTTGTGTGTGGAGCAGTTGACCCCGTGTGTGTCAAACTCTCTAAGCCCTCAAGGCCATTGACCTCAAGCAAATTGTTGAATGACATCACAAGTTGTGAAAACTCGCGTGGCTGTGATACCACATATGGTAGATTGGCATTTTCCTGCCCTGACCCTCTTTCACACACACACACACACACACACACATGCAATCTCATTCTTTTGCCATGAAACAGGTGTCTGTTAGAGTTGGACACGTCTAGAATTAATAAATATAGAACATACAACATTGCAAAACATATTCCGGATGTGTGCCAAAACCCAACCGGTTGGTCTATTACCCCCAAAAATCCACACAAGCAATAAAGAGACCGTTCAGTACATCTGTCATCTCTGAATGGATTTAACTTATCAGTTAGAACAAGCGAGCAAATTGATATTTTCATTTCAGCCTGATACTAAGTCCATATGGTGACAATTATGCAGAGAAATGCAGTCTACCCCCTGAACTTTTGGGTTAGCCGTGGTTGTTTAGAATTGTTTGTTGACAGCCCTGTTTCCTATCCACTGCACCTCCTGTTGTCCTGTGCACATATGGTTGGCTCCCCTCTCTACATGCCTGGCCTCGGCTGAGAGGCTGAGGCTTACATGGCTCAGTGGAGGTCCTTGACCCGTATGGCGCTACCGTCCATCTCTGGAGAAGTGTCACACACCCCTAAATCTTCTTACTCATGTGGAGATCGCCCGAGCTATTATGTACCCACTTAGCCCAACCTAGCACAGTCACTACCGACACAAATCACTTCCTAGCATGCATTCTGGACGCTGAAGTTAACATGGGAGGACATCTTTGGCTTTGCCTCCATCCTGACCCCGGCTTCTCCCTTCCCTTTTGAGAATTGCTCGCTCAGTTTGCAGGAAACACTATCCACCCTCCAAAGTCTGCATCCGTAAAGGAACACAAAATTAGTTAAACTTGTGTTTTCTGCGTTCCTCGTTCTTTTAGGCGGCCAGGCGTCTCCTCTGGTTTCCATTTGTTATAAGCTATTAGCGCTCATGACCTGATAAGGGAGTGGTTGGTGGAGCACAAACATCCGTCTCCGAATACATCCGTCATAGTCCATATGTGTTTGACCGGAGCAATAATATCCGCTCCTGGAAAACTTTGACGAAGGGACCCGGAGGTGAAACTACTGGGGTGTAGCAGCATCTTGAGTTTATATAATCCTTGACAAGGGTCTGAAAATTACGTGTTGAATTAACGGTGTTCTAGTGCTCCATAAATATATTCCCCCTCAGCAAATGTCTTGGACAGCCTGTAAGGTTATTAAGCAATTGCACAGGCTGCCGACCAGAAACGTAATACGTTAAAGACTGCTATAGAGTTTTGTTTCTAAGCCGAGTCATGCTTCACATGCTATGACTGTCTCCTCAGCTTTATTTCCACTGCTGTATTTGTGGTCGCCAGTGGAGACTTTGCTTGCTTTTGTAACATGGTGATCACTCACAGAAATGCGTATCAGTCAAACATCTCTTTATTTGCAAATGATATACAATCTATTTTATTTGACTGTTTCATTTGCATCTGGCAAGGCATCAGTGAAGTCTGTGTTGACAGTGCCTAAGCCATTCGAGTGGCTGCCTTCTACAAAACTTTCTGGCAAGGGGCTAAAAAATAAGTCGGCACTGCAATGGGACATTTTACCGTCCCGTTATGTTAGCTCGAAGAGGGGAAACATGCATTTGTGAGCACACGGTTTTAACATTTACAGCACATCTTCTTTTGTCAGACGGCTGATTTAAGGCGAAGAAGTGGCGAGACGGAAAACGGGGATGAGGTGATTAGCGTGGTGTGCTGGGAGCCCGAGTCAAGAGAGGGCTTTGTTGGGAAACAGATTAGTTTAAGAAATTGGCCGTTGAAAGTTCAGCATAATGCAGAACCCTCAGAGAACTCGCTGAGAATCCATTTAACCAGATGAACAGAGTGTGCTGCTTTCTCAAACATATCAGGGCTTCACCCACATTTGGATAAAGGAAGCCAGCCATCATTTTTAGTGGTTACAAACCCATGTCAATTCTATAAATATTCCATACGGAGGCCATGAGTCAACTACGAACTGTTTGTGAACTCTCTGCATCATGTGTACCAAACCGGAGCCTGTGTCATACATTTGTAATGGAGTGGGTACCCGCAGGGACTTCTGCACCTGGTGTTAAGAACCTCATCGATGACACTCAAATGGGAGCCCGGTCGAAGTGTCGTGGGCTTGTTACATTGCTGGGAATGGATCGCGTTTGACTTTTTGTGTTCCCCGAGCCCGCGCGGGTCACGGGCAGGTCGCGGTGGAGTAATGACCTGTACGCACACGGTAACGCGGGGCAGATGCTTTGTCAGCATCAATATATTTAGGTACCGCTCACGTACTGCACTTAAGATGTGTTCTTGAATTACTTGGGAGGCTTGTTCCATGCAAGTTGCTTGAGTAAAAGCATGGCGTGTCTGTTCTCTCTTGGAAAACTAGGGCTTGAACGACTTAGTGATTGAACATTATGGATGATGGAGTGAAATTTAATATCAATTGTTAGCTATTGGCACAGCTAAAGACAAGCTCGCTGTCACTTGAGTGCACTTACCACAGGGTTTTTCTGTTTTGTGTTTACACAAATTTATTTAGCCCTCTAAGGAGCTCCCATCGGTGGAATGTGCCCAGGTTTTACTGATTAAAAATAACATTTGCCAATAAAACTCATCATAAACACCTCATTTAGCTTGGTAGATTTTCAGCGCCTGGATTGCATAACTCCTACTTGTCTGCGAGTTTGACGTTTCAGCGAGCGCTGGTGGTCATGTAGGAAAGCGCGCTCCAGATATGACACACACTCACGGAGCTCGAGTTAAATCAAGGACGGATACATTTTGAACTCCGTATCAAGCCTTAAGCCTTGAGGGAGGAGAGGCGGAGGGGAGCGGCACGGAGCGATGGCTCACATCCACCCCCGCAAAGAAAAGACGTGCTGGTGTTGTTACTGAGCAGAGGCGATCTCAAGAGTGAATTCCTCTGCACAGATCCCTCTTCCTTTCCCCTTTGCGAAGCCGGACAGACATTCCAAAAGGGCAGCGAAAACTTCCCAATGGCCGGAGTTTGTTTTCACAGAGACGTTTAAAGAGATTCTCCAAGTGCACAGGTACAGAAGGGAGAGGCCTCGTCAGAGCAACACATTCTCAAAGTGGAATGATAACAAATAAGCCAGTCCTTTCAAATATATCTGCCTTTACTTTATTCATGTACTGTACAATATTTCATTTTCAAAGTCTCTATCATACTATATGACAATAATGGCTATCATTTACTACAAAAAGTTGCATAAATAATTTAAATGTGGAAATAAAAAATAAATATGCAGTTCATTCTTTGTAACAGTCCTTCTTTGTGTCTGTAGGAAACAGCCCTCCCTCTTTTTTTTTTTTTTTAACACCCTGTCATGCGAGGGTACCACTGCAAAAAGACCACACAGGTACGATATGTACAATCAGGCTATACATGGCAACTCTCTGCTTACATGACAAAATCCCTTCCAGTTGCTATTTCAAACATACAATTGAAAAAGAAGCAAACATTGTCAGTACAGTTTGGAAAACCGAAATCAGGAAGCAATATGAGTGAAAACAATGGAATGCTGACAATTTGCGGAAACGCTCTGAGGATTCTTCGTGAAGCGCGGGCCCGTCTGTGGCAAACGCTGAGAAAGGAGGCCGTGTTGTTGTCGGCACGGAAAGATCGGGTGTCGCAACCGCCTCCTCCCGCCCGCATCCTGCCGGACTCCGGCAGCCAATACAACGATTCAAATTCAAATAATGTTTTTTTTTATTTTTGCTATTTTCGTCCCTATCTTTCCCGTCTGAGCTATTCAGAGAACAGGGTCAGAGAGGCGTGGAGGCGTCACCAGGCGAACACAACGGATGGATTTTTGCTATGGGTAGGTGATCGCTGTTCTATTTTGCTTGTTGCAAATGATTTCCAGTGTGGGTGTGCTGGAGAATACTCTGCCCCTAGGTAACAAAGCAAACCAGGCACAATTTTCGGAAGCCTCCTACACAGTTGTGCTGCGATTCCAGCAAACGGGAACTGGCTATGTCTAAAGGAAATGGCTTTTTATGACTCAAATCCTAAAACACAGGAATGGGCTAATTTAGCAGTTAAGAGGAGTCGCAGGAATGCCCACTGCCCCTTTGGCGTTTTGAGTGCTGACACAATCCTTTGCTCCCCTGTTCCCTCGCTCTCTCTCTCTCTCTCTCTCTCTCTTCCCTCTCTCTCTCTCTCCAACACTTGCCAGCAATGGCCACAGCATGGCTTTAATGCAACAGCTGAATCGATAGGACTTAATTTAGCTATCATTGCAGAGTAATGTGTCATTTTTAATGGTGCT
>OMLF01036732.1:0-23483 GCA_900302615.1 Holocentrus rufus | reverse complement strand
CCCTTTGGTGCACGCCCACACTCTGCCACAAATGAAAATTACTCTAGAGAAAAGTAAGACAAGCACCTTTACTTAAGCGAAAGGATTAATGTGCACTTCACTTTAAAAAATGCTTTTGTTCAGCTCAGAGTTAGGCTAAATTGCATTTGAATGACCATGAAGTATTTGTTGTTATTTATTTATTTATTCATATTTTTTTTTTAGTAGCGTTTTCTTTTGTTCCTTTTGCAGTTAATGATGAATTTTGGAATAGAAATAAATCAAAGAGGAGTTTACCTTCCTATCAGATGTATTTATATTGGGAATATGTCTGGATGGATTATGTTTATTATAGCAAATTATCACACATTCCTTTAACCAGGTTTTAATTGTCAACAGAAATGAGCTTAATATGTCCAAGCAAAGCATTTTACAAGATGGTCTGAATATAAGATATCTGTTGATTCCATTTTAGAATTCTAGAATTTCTATTTAATATAATCAGATTACTTCTATTTAAATACAATATACATAGACAACTCAAATTTGCCATTCTTTCAGTAAGTTGTTCAATTTATATTTTTCATATGGTGGTTTTATAATATAATAAAGGATAAATGCCAAAACTTTACTTTATATTTCAAAAATCTGTACAGCATTACCAAAATGCTTCATTAACATTATTTCAGTTTAATTTTTTTTCTGTGAATATATCCACCAATGTAACTGGAATGACTGGGGATCCTGCCAATTTATTGACAAAGCTAAACAGAACTAAACCAAAGGCCCCAAATATTCACTGTTAAGCGATTCCCCAGGGAGGGTTATAGAGCGGCTTTGTAGGTAGTGTCGGAGGGTGGCGGGATGCCCATTTATCTTCCTAAAGCTCACATTCAATCTCCATCACACTGTCAGATGGAAATGAGACCCTCTCTTTTGTACCATTCACTCCCCCAGAAGTGCTACTCAGTGCCCCTCTCTCACTATGACAAAAAGATCCTAATTAGAGAGGATTGAATGATAGATGAGAAGAAGAGGGCTGTGGCCCCCAGGATCATTGTGTTTTACACCGTGTTATGTCTGAGGCTGTAATATTTGTGCTGAGCAGTGTGGGGAGGAAGCATGGCAGCAGATCCCCTGCTATGGGTGTCTCAACATACTCAACGGTCCATAATGGAGGCCTTATGAAACTGATGGGCCAGAACACAGTCTCTATTCTGCACGGCACAAAGCATTTGACAAGGTTGTTAGGACTATGTCCAGCCTACACTCACCGATTAGGCTAATTCTGTGGATTTGTATTAGTATCAAGAAATGCATCAGCATCGAGCAGAGCTTAAATCAGTGTGTGTTGTATCCAGGTGTACATGAATTTCCCATTTAGAGAAAAATAGTAAAAATGAAGTGAATGCATTTGATGCGTTTTTTGTTTTAATTTAGGTAGCTGACTGTAGTATGACAATGTGTGTGATATATCTGATCAAATTCAACCCTGCAGCTAGACACAAGCCCATTGACACTGAATGAAGCACTTGCCTCAGGCAGCGCAGATATAATTATGTTAATTTGATTATCCATGCTAACAGTACAATATTTACAAAGTAACACATCTCACTGAATCACACTGCTTAATTTTAAAGGTTAGAGACCTCCCAAAAATATGCTATGAAAGAAAATTGTTGAGTAACTACTTTAATTGGTCTTTAGCACTTACCGAATGTTTCTTTTAAACCCTGCAGTTGTCCATAAAGTTTTAACGTCACCTCATCACTGAAAACCTGAGCATCAACTTAATGGAATCAGCTAAGCTTTTAAAATCTAATTCCTCCAGCATTTCTACTATTGTCAAAATGCCCCACTCCGGTCTGATTCTACTTCAAGACTCCCTACTCTTCTACTAACAGCTTTGTAAACTGCTTAAAGCTCCATTACTTCTCCTGACTTCCTCAGTGATAATGGGTAAAATGTGCAATAAGCAGCCAAGTCAAGCAATCAAAAAACTGTAAGGCTATAAGCAGGCCAGTCTTGATGGAGTACTGTCATGATAAAATACTTTTTCATTGGCCTCTGTATAATTATATTTATCTTTATATTCCAGATAGTTAATCAATATAGACTACTACAAATCAACATTGTGAAACTGAATTCACCTGCTCAGTCAATTACTTACAGTACATAGTATGTAGAACATCCATTTATATTGTGAACATTTTGGTGGCCCTTTGTTTTACCATACAAATCTTGCACAGTATACCATGGAGATGTAATTTTAATAGGAAGAATCAGCGGTGAATTCTTTGAAAAAAGTTAAGTCAGAGTGGAGTAAAGTAAGATACTGTTAAACTTAAAAAAAAAATAATAATAACATCATCATCAACATTGTCATTATTTTTAATATATCATTGCTGGTAATAATGAGTTTCCTTTGCAATATTTAATTGTAATGCCCCAACAATTTATTTATGCTGTAATTATGACACATAATATAATCCATAATTAAAATGATGTGCTACCTCTGTTTCCTTAATTATATATCAATTTATATCAAGACCTTTTATTAATTATACAAAAGCTATGACAGTCTCACATGAGAGTACTTTTTTTATTTTTCCAATCTATGGTAATTGTTTAAAAAACAGCTAAGTTTTGGGGTCTAATTTTTCAAAGTTCCTAACAAAGAAAAGAGGGGTGAGAAAATCAATAAGCCATTTTAGTCTCTATCTATCAAAGCGGATTCCTTCTTGTCTGTTTTAAAGTGGGGATGTGGCACTTTAATAGGATAGCGCGAGGCTGTTTGAAATGTATGCCAATGATTCCTGTCATTTCATGGCAGCCCGGCCATGGTTCACTGAGCGCCCACTTCTCCCCTGTCAGCTCGACTGAAGACAAGCATTTAGTTGCAAACTTTGAGCAGGTTGCGCAAACCAGAAATGATGTGACTGCTACTTCCAATCCCCATCCTTCCCTTTCATGCTGCAATGTCACTGGCGGTCAAAGAAGGGGGAGAGGACTCCGTTTTCCCTGGTTTAACTGAGGAACATGCTGATTTAGTAAAAGGCCTAAAGTTGAATAGACAGGAGGAGGGGAGAGGGTGGGAATGACAAGAGTAAAGAGGATAAGGGAAGAGAGGAGACGGGCGAGTAGAGGAGGAGAAAGAAAGTAAGAGCAGAGTGTAGAGGAAGTCAAAGGTTATCAGTTGACCTTTTGTGCCATGTTAATCTTGTTCTGAGGATGGCTGCTTTGATAAGCTTTGTAATCGTCCTATTAATTAAGCCACACTAAACACCCCATCATGGTTTCTATCAGTCTCCTAACCGTTAAGTCTTTTTTCCAGTGTATACAGAACTACCTAGATTTCATCTCTCACGCATGGCCAGCATCAATTTCCAGATATTGACTTAGTGTCCTATCCAAACAAATTTTACCAATCACTGTGTCTTTACTCTGGGGCTTCCCTGGTCTCTCTTTGTCTGCAGCGAGTTGGTAGCAACTAGCCCTGTTGGCTAGCTGACAGTTTGTGTGCGTCAAGGCCACGGCCCTGTATTTTCTGCCTTGTAGCACACCAAAGTAAAATCGCTTGTCAGGCCGAGGTGTCTGTGAGCTGACAAGATGCCCCAGTGACATTTCAGCTCGAAAGAGCAAGTGTCTTGCAACCGAGTGGTCAAATATCAGAGAATAGGTCAAGCAGGGCGGAGCTGAGTGCTATCCGGAAGGCCAGTCTCTACCAAACGCCAAACGCCCCCTTGACTTTGACAAGTGGGGCGGCTGGGGGGTCAGTCAGGGCGGCAAAGGGGCGGCTGTGCGACGGAACAAAGTGATGTTCTGTTGGGCATGGACAGACAGTGTGTACCTTATTGGCTTCAAAAGGGAAAAGACATTGACATTGATTAATCTTCTTAACCCCCTTGAACATGAAGAGAGTGGTGGGGAGCCTGGAGTGGAGGGGGTTTGGCAACCCCATAAGACGGGCCACTCCAGTGGTTTGTACGGAGCATGGCCCCCTGAAATGTATTCTGACATTCATTAGAATATCTTTGACACCCATCATGGGGGAGCAAGCAAGGCTAGAGGTGGAAAGAAGTGTCTCTAGTGATCTCAATCACCCCCAAATATTTAACCCTGGATTAGACCATGTGATTTCATCCTCCTAGTATAACAATAAAACTAGAGATATGATAAAGTATAAAAGCCATGTGGTCGCTTGGCACATTAAACAGACTTTAGCCTTTCATGCACACTGATGCATAAAGATAGAGAGAGTTTTGAATGAAATTAAGAAGCACCTGCATACAGTACATGAGATTGCATATAGGAACAAGATGGAGGCCAATGTCAATCTTAAGGTCAAATTGATGTTATAAATACATGATACCCTCTTCAGTGGCTTATCCCTTTGTATTTTTCTGTTTTGTTGAATTTTAATGGGAACAGAAAGAGAAACAGAGAGAGACAGAGAGACTGAGATAGAGAAAGAGAGAGAGTATGTGTCAAAGTCTTGACAGCCATCAAGGCAATACGGCAGTGCTGACATAAATATTTAACACTGAGGGGCAACCTACAGCATGTCATGTCACGGCCGTGATTAGGGTGAACGGTGACCCCCTCTCACATAACATGGTTTCAGGTTGGGGAGGGGTGGTCATGTGTCAGTGTTTCATAGGCTCCCTATCAGAAGACGGACGATGCTCCCTTTAACCCCTATTACCATAAAGCCATTCCTATGGAACAGTGTTCCCCACTGGCCTTGACTCCCTGCTTCCCTATTCCCCATCTCCAGGTGCTACAGTAGCCTTGTAGAATAAGCTGCTTCCGAGACTACCATATCAGGCCTGTTCAATGTGTGTGTGTCTGTGTTTGTGTGTGTCACTCTCCCTGACATCAGACGTCTTCAGAGCCTGATGGTATTGGTATAGGGAAAAGAACTGTTTATCATTCAGTTGACATCATTTGGTTGTTTCCCATCGATTGGCTCAAAAATGTTTTTCCAATGTTATGTCATTGTTTGCAGGCCGTCAAGGGTGATCCCCCTGTGAATAATTCCAACCTTAATTGGAAAGAAATCCATACATGCAACTTCACTGGTACTCAAGAACCCAATACCTTAAAGAAACAATTAGAAAGCATGGAGAGGTAATCAATGGCAAAGCATAGCTATGAAATGTCACCAGATGAAAACAATATGGCCCTGTTTATCAGTATTCATCAGTTGCTTTATTTCCAGAGAAACACAGAGTATGAGAGCAGTAAAATACTAATATAGATAGCATAGAGGGCAGGGCACCATTGCCTGGTTTAATTAGCTAAATATTATATGCGTGTAAATTGAGCATTATTAATAGTGTGTAGTGAGACTCATGGAAAGAATCATTTCACTTTAGCAACCGGAGTCTTCTAACTTTTCTTGACCCTTTAGTCCACCAGTGTTTATAAATGCTTCTAAGCGGAACACATTTTTTTTTTAATAATCCATTTAGAACATTTGAATGATAATAGAACTAACCGATACAATCATATGCAATTATGCACTCTCTCAACACACCCACAATGAAAGAAACAGAGAGAGAGAGAGAGAGTAATGAGCTTTTTTTCTGAATATTTCCATTCTAGCAGGCCACAGCTGCATAATGTTAGAATTTATTCAAGGTTTATTGGGGTCAGGCCTCTCTCCTGTAAGTCAGCATGTTCATCATACTAATATATTAACCTCAGCTATTGATTTGTAGCACTAGTTGCACTGCTATAAAAAGAGGATATGTAGTGTGGCAACAAGAAAACGCAACTTTTGGACAGTGATGATCAAAGGTTCTTAAAAATGTTGAAAGGGAAGGAATGCATTCAGAGATGAGGCAGTATTATACCATATGGCTAAAGTTAAACACATTTTTTTGTTTTGTTTTGTTGCTGAAATCCATTTCTAGCTCATCTCGTCACTTTAAAACATGTTCTTCATATTCTTCCGTAGAGACGGGTGTAGAGGATAAGTTGTCCATGCAAACTCTGCAAAAGCCTTGTTCATTTGACAACAAAGGGTTGTTTGTGTTAGTAAGACAGAAGTGGTTGACACTGTATAATTTACCTTCAGTACTTGGGAGTTCACTCCTTTTCCAGTAGGCCGGGCTGATAGCTCTTCCGGTAGACGACATATTACACCCGCCCTGTGGTCATGCTCAGGCTCCATCTCTCCAGTTCTTTGTTCAGTCACAAATCATTCTGTGGGCTCCCTTAAGTGCATCTGTGTTTGTTAAGTGCCCAGACCATGGACCGTGGTGTTAATCCAATTTGCCCTTAACATTTTTTTTGAGCAGTTGCCATGTGGTTGGGTGGTTAAAGGGGGATAGTGACACACCTGGGAGAAAATGAAAGAACTCCCAAGATCTGGAAAGAGGGTGAACTTGAAACAAACAACACAAGAGGGGATGAAGATGGGCTCTGAGTGCTGTTACCTGTCCCTGTAGTCGTGCACACAGAAACACACACGCATACATACGCAGACATTCAGACACCCACACCGTCACATGTAGTGAGAGACAAAAGTCTCTGATTAAATTTTAATGGGAAGCCTTTTTAGGCCAGCCTTATTGTCTTTCCCATTAAAGTCTCGAGGATATTGGGATCTCTCTAGTGAACGGCGACAATGGAAGGCCCTCCTATACTTTCCTCCCCACCTCTCTAGCTGGGAGACAGAAGTGGGATGTTATTATTATTTCATGCCTCAGAAGAGTCCAGCGTTCACTTTAAGGGCCGGTCACAGCGGTGGAGCATCCTGCTCGGGGAATGCTCTGAGAGGTGTTCTGAGTGCACACACCATTGTTCACTTCAGGTCGTGTGCCATTTTCTTACATGCCCCCTGAGCGGAAGAGAGTCGTTGTTATTTCAGCCTTGTTTCGCATGGTAAGACAAGAAAAGCATTTAGTGCTCCAGAGGAGGTCAAAGGTGAAAGGATTGGTAATGGACAAGCAAACTATAAAATTGTGTTTCCATTCAGGGCCCTGGCCACACATGACAAATTACTTTTCAAATTTACAGCAGAAATATAAATTGAATAAATACTTTTACAGCAAGTTTGGAGATTTTTACGGATACTTTAATGTCTTAAAATATTACACAGGCCCAAGAGGGCAGAGCCATCCCTTTTTTCCCAAGAATAGGCACTAATGCACAAGCTGAGTGGTGACAGAGCTTATCTTGAATAAGTCACAGTATGTGACTGTGGCACAAGATTTCATAGTGCAGTGAAGTTAGACCCAAATATAGAATTTAATGAGTCATCCAAATCTTTTAGTGCTTCTAGAACGGCAAATCACATTTGGTTGTCAGTTATTTTTGGCCCATTGTCTCTTCCTACCCTAATTTGCCTCAAATGCAAATTGAGTGCATTGCTCCCTGTGCTGTGTCTAACCTACATAAACTATACATTCTACATTACTCTGCAGGCAAGCACCTCCCCACCCCTCACCACAAAGCATTTCTTAGAATTAGCAATAATGTGAGCTGGAGTTACAGTTGCAACTAAGGTTCTGTGAATTCTGTATAACACTAGAGGTAGTGGTTCAACCTGGATATTGTGTATGTGCATTGCAGATCAAGAGTTTATATGAATAAAGTCACATGTGACTGAGAATGGCACAGGGCAGCAATACCCCCCATCTGTAAGCCTTTGTCATCTTGCTTGTCTGTCCAGAATATTTCATATTTCCAATATTCTGAGTGATCTTTGGCAATCATCTGGATCATTTGTAGAACATTAATTCCCTCAGTAACTCATTCTATTTCATTCCTCCAGAGGAAGTGCTCAGTTATTAACTAGGTCAAGAGGAACTCAACACTTCCCTCATTAAGAGGAGGCTTAAGGTGAGCAGCAACATTGACTACAGTAGAACTGGACAAAGGTACATGATGTAGCTCAAGTAGCCTTAGCAGATGTCACTTAGCATGCCTCAGCAATCACCTCTGCAGTGTATTCAGAAAGACACAAAAGAGGCATCAGACTATAGAGAAAAGTGTCTCTTGCCTCCATTTAGGTATGGGCCTACACTGGGCAAAGCACTTTTTATCTTTCACTCCCCTCACACCACAGGTCATATGCTGCCAGTGTAGTGACCTGATTGGCAGGGATGACAGATAACCTTTGTGGAGGAATGAACTGCTAGGTCAAAGAGCCAAACCCCAAGCCATCGAAGTTCTGGTTCACAGAAAAGGTGTAGAGTTTATTCACATGCTTTGCTGAAGCCACAAAGTTCATCTTAGCAGATGTCACCTTAACTGCTCTTCTACAAAGACCTCAGGGTAACTCTCCTGAGGGAACTTGCAGTACTTGTGGGGGTTTCTGTCATTCAGAAAATGGGACACAAGACCTTGAGGTCCCACAGTTTTGAGTTCACCAGGGTGCACTAGTGATGACAACGACTGGGACCATCACTGCAACACTGTGAGAAAGGCAAAATAAGTGCTGTATTTTTATTGGTCACATAGACGATACTGACTTATTGGATGAGCAGTTTTGGCCTCACGTGTTTTAAAAGTAAGTTTCGTGATTGGGTGGGTCTGGTATCCAAATAGATGGGCCCAGGCCCGCCCACAGGCACAAAAAGTATTCTGGGTAGCACCTTTTATTTTGAAGAAAGCGCTGCAGAGAGCGCCAAACGTGCCTTGCAGAATGTTGTAAGTCTGGTTGACATGTGACTAAGGTCTGGGGCCTGTAGAGAGTGATGTGTTTCAGATTTACAGAAGCAGCAACAGTGGGTTGTTTGCAAAATATAAAAAGAACTGGTTAGTCAGCATGAGCAGTGAAAACCACCATGGCTGAACAGAGAAAAGAAAAGTTTGATACCTACAGAGAGTCAAACTTCAACAGAAAGTCCAAGGCTATGTATCCTGTTTTTTAAAACATATAAATGATTTGAGTTAAGTGAGTTCTATAATTAAAAAAAATGGCATGGCAATGGCATGACTTAAATTGAGGAAACTTAATTGTCCACCTCTACATATATTGGTTGGACAAAATAATGTAAACCCCTAAAAATTTAAGAGTATTAAATACCTTATAAGAGGTATAACTCCATTGGGTGTAGTGGGATAATTCTTCAAGAGGGAAAGCCTCCAATTCTTTGAGGGAAGAAATAGAAATCTACTTTGCAGTCTATGCTCCAGAACTTCCAGTAAAGGTTTGATGATGTTAAGATTTACTGACTAGGGAGGCCATGGAAGTCATTTGACCTCATCCTGGCGTTCATTAACCACACATGTATTTGAATTCTTGGAATACAGGAACATCATGTGTGACCGGTGTTTGTACCACAGGTTGTACTTGGTCCTGTAAAATGGTTTCATATTCCTTAGCCGTTAAATGACCTTACAGAGCAATCACTGGACCTAATGATTCAAAGTAAATGTCTGCCCATACCATTACAAGTCCACCACCATATTTTGCAGAAGACATAGTGGGCCTACACAGACACAGATCAGGTGCAGTGATTTTGAGCCCCTGAAGTGTAATTTCATGTGCAGGTGAAGAAAAATATGACTGTGCCTATTTGGTAATTTTGTGGCTCGTTACAGCATCTCTTACACCAAATTGCACAGGAAGCACAGTCGAAGGGAGTGTCAATACAAATCTGGTGACACAGTGCAATTTTAGTGCCAAAAAAAGACTTGTACTGCGGCCTCCTCAGAGCAGTTCTTTGTGCATATGTGGGGGTTCTGTGCTATTTTTGTGGCTTTAGTTGGCGTAGGCGCCCTCCACATCGACTTTTCCAAAATCACAGAAACCTCTTCGTGTATTTTATGTTAACCTGTTTCAGTTTTACAGAAATTCTTAAACCAGAGGACATGTTTTAATTGGATTAAGGCAATAATTCCAGTGAGGTAGAATCTGTAATGGGTTAGATTTAGGGCTAATTCCTGCCAGTATCTCTCATCCATAACTGATTGTACGATGTATGACAACCTTCCCTTACTGTAGCCTCTAATTTGAGGGATGTGGTGCACATTTTCAAAGTCCTGTTCAAGTACGCATGTGTTTTCCAATGTGGGTAACTAGATTAAATCTTGTACAGCCAACACCAGGCCACCAGAAGTGCACACATTTCTGTACTCCTGATGTAAGAAAACACCATTCATAATGCCACAGACATTCAGAATCACACAAATCAAAATAAAATAAATAATAAACATAACCGTGCTTCAATTCACCTCGTATAGACAGAAATAATCAGAAATGAAAAAATACATCATCGTTAATGACATTTTTTACCTTTGTTAGGTTTTAATGAACCTGATTTCCCACAAGACACTGTTAACTTTACAAACCAGTTTCACATCAAAACCTGTAGGTTGCCTCTTACATAGAAAAAATAAATTTCAGCCTATAGAAGACTAGCCAACTTCAGTCATAAGCCGTGGGGTTTTTAAATAGTCAGCTGAGGGGAGAGCCCAAGCCGATTCATAGCAGTGACATATTATTTGAGTGGCGTTGAAAACTCATGGGAATTGTAGTAACTAAAGGCCAAAAAAAAACAAGCAAAAAAATCAACATCTTGGTCAAACAGTATAAGGTGGTCATCTTTTATTTAGAGAGACAGCCACTGAGCTTCCAGTATGAACAGAATAGCTTTTATTCGTGGGAAAGAGCGAAGATATTTTGTCGGGTGAAATCAGATGTGACTAAGCCTTTAGTGTAAATGTTTTCTTATAAATTTATACATCCTTCCTGAAACTTTGAGCAGCCATTGTCTGGGGTGTTGGGATTGTGAGGTGTGTGGGCATTTGGAAGACATCTGAGAGTATAATTAATGAAAAATAGACTAGCTGTGACCTTTGAGCAAAGTGATTGACACAGACAGACAGTTACAATCTTTTAACCTTCACAAATGTCAAGATAAACCTAAACTCTGTGGCTAGGCCCGCTGACACCTGTCCTCCCCGCCTTTCCTTTCCTGGCCTGTATGCCACATTCTGAGTCTCCCTACGTTTACTATCACCATATTGATTTGTTTGTGAGGAGGCTGTGGTGCCCATTAAATATTCACAGCTTGTTTTTTCCCTTTCACCATCACTTTATTCTAAAAAGCAATTTGTCTCCTTGACTCTTTATAAGTCATGTTCTGCTTACAAGTTGTAGAAACATGAAGGCAAATCCTTTCCACCATTAATTTTTAAATCTCTATTCTTTTGAATCTCTAAATCCCTTTATCTCCTTTGGCAGTTAGCTCATTTTGTCTGGAGCAGTGCTTCAAATAATAATGTGAAAAGAGCCCCTTCACACTTACACTTCTGATAACTATCACTGTCTGTGCTGGTACTCTGTACTCTGAGGTGGTTCATAGGAGGACTATCCCGTCCGCCCTTGTAATTGATTCATAGGATCATGCGATGATTTTTTCCACAGTGAAGATATCAAAGACTGAAGATATCACAGCCAGAGTCAACTTCATCCACACTTCTGTCAACCAACTCAAAGTTTCCTCATATTGATTTCAGAGGGCGGCAAAACTTTTCTCTCTGTGCTTATTGTTTGTTGTTTTGTGTCGACAGAACATTGTTAAAAACAGTGGAAAGTAGCTGAGGCAGATTAAAGCGCTCTTTTTCAACTTTTTTTCCTCATTCTTAATTCCGATGCTCCCAGTAGAGCAGAGACTGAAGTCTTTGCTGCCGTCAGAGTGATTAGGTGTGGCTGCGGAGGCCAGCTTCCTACCCCCATCTTCAGCAGGTCCTAATTTCATGTGAGTAGCTGAAAGGATGTGTTTGCGTTTATTTGCGCCTTTTATGTCGAAAAACTTCAAAGGCGCCCCTCTCCTCTTCACCTATCATCAATGACAGATGCCGCACCCTGGGAGAGAGAGGGAATCACTATCTTTCTTTATTTATTTGCTCTCCATCTGAAGATGAAATACACCACACATTTCCCCCCCCAAAAAAAATAAAAGACCATGGAATTGATATTGAGAGGGCTGCAGGTGAGGGGCGTCCGTTAATATGTTAATGTAATCCTCCTGTTGGGTGTCTCCAATCCCCTGAAGATGGGCAGTAATCAGTTTGTTCCTGTCTGCTGGCTTTCTCCGCGGGGAAGGCGGCGCTAATCAGAAGTGGCGTAACACTCGCAGTGCCAGGCGAAGGGGAGGGGAGCGAGATGACACCTCACGGATTTATTACCTCCCAATCTCTAGCCCAAGCTGAGTGAATCCTCCATAAAATGGGCAAAATAAATAAAGCTACCCACTCATCTTAACCAAACATGGCAAATGCCAGCCTGGAACTGTGCATCAAGAGAAACTTCTTAAAATTGAGATGAGCACTGTTTTGCCTTTGTGCTGAAATGGTACATATTTTATTATTTTTCAGTTTTTTACCTACTTTGCATGCTGTTTATTATCTTTATCATTATTGTTTCTTCATTGTGTTCATTTTCTTAACTGTGCAATGTCAAAGAAAAGCTGATGAAAACTTTATGTATTGTCATCTTCATCGTTATTGTTTCTTCATTATATTTATTTTCTACACCATGCCATTTAAACAAAAAATAGATTATTTTTGTATTATAACAGGAGGAAATACTCAACTTCAAATTTTCTCAGTGACTCAATGTCTCATAATTTTCTGTTATGCCATGACAGCATTGAACCATGTTATTTATCAGTGTACATCCTGATCATGTTTTATTGTTCATGTTTAGTGTGAACTATCCAAAAATGATAAGCCCCACGTCCTTTAATTTGGTTGTCAGGCCATGCCCCTAATAAGTTTTGTAATGGGTCCTCACATGATGGCTTTGACCTTTTGGTGTAACTAAACCGACCTTTCACCCATAGACATACTCTCTTGACCCCTGTCATTCTCAATACTGTGAGTATAAGTTATGAATTTAGTATTGATTATGTCTTGACTCAAAAATGTCCAGATATTGAGCCCTTTTCAATTCTCGATCATGCTGATTAGGTTGGGATTGACATATTCAGTTAGTATCTGTTTTAATATATGTTTGGGAGACCATATAATCTTCATACAGTATAATGATGACACATTAGTTCAATGACAAATTCAAATTTGTGATTCAAACCTTAGTTATAATACTCCAAGAGCTTGTTTATGAAATTCTGACAAAAGTGAGATGAGACAGCTGTAGGTCTTTGTTTACAGACTGGTAGACACACAGCTAATGATGGTGCTTTCCCTTCACTATTGAATTTATGCCTCTATGCAGAGTATGGGTAAGTTGTGCTGTGAACAACAACGTGCACTGTTTTTGTAAATGCAGCTTTTTGTCTGTTTCCCCAGTAGTTCCCTTTGGTCTGTCTGGTCAATTTCTCAGTCGCTCTTTCTCTTTCTGTGGCTAGGCAGTTTGCCATGGCGGAGTCCTTTGACTGGTATGTATTTGCAGTTGCATCTGTGTGTGAGTGTGTATGTGTGTATGTGAGTCCATGTGTGCACGCGCTGCGCGTGGCAGGACAGGCCGGTAAAGGTCAGTGCGATGAGTTCAGGAATGACAGGAAACAATGAACCTTCCTAGGTCCAGTAAATTAACCCATGTCACGGGCTGCCCATTCCTACTGATCAATACTGAACACTTTGCTTTCAGAAAATGAGGGTCATCCTCCTTGGGCCCCAGCCTCCCAGGGGAGGGACAGGAACGCTGATAAAACAATCACCATAAAGAGGTTCCAGACTCGCTGCTAAAGAGTGAGTGCTAGAGGCTCCTCCAATGTCAGTTTGTGAGCTAAGAGCCACTCGCTCCCTTCCCAACCCCCTACCACTGCAAGCCCCGCTCTGACAGGGGCACGGTCGATAAAGTGGATTTGAGATATAAATGTTTCCCAGAGCCCTCTCCATCACTTGGAGATACCTGCAGGCCAGGGTACAGTGACACAAAGGGAGGCACTTTTCTACCATCTCTGTCACCCTCCCAGAGCTGCTTGTTTACAAGACAGTCCCAGCAGTTAGAATGTAGCCTCGTGCGAGAGCTACAAGTACGGCTTGTAATCTCCGACTGCTTTGGTACTTACTTTTATCTCCCACTGAATTTCCCAATGTAATTGAAGAGCTACAAAAATCCTTTGAGAACAATAAGCTTGGGAGCCACAGGAGTTAGATAAAATGTCTCGAAAACTGAAAAAGTATACACAGCTTCCCGAGTGGCACAACAATTTTACCCAGCAGTGCCTACTTTTTTTTTTTTTTTTTCAATTCACCCACCATCTCACTCTCTTTCATCTCTGTAGTTCAATGTTCACATCACAACAGTATACTTTTATCATTTCCTCAAAACTGGTGGTATCAATACAATTTTCTGCCGCCTTTCTGTGTGTAGACACACACGTGCACACACACACACATATATACACATTCAGTCGCCCATGCCTCCTGACCTCAGCTTGCGGTTGCTACTGGCTGCCCAGAGCATATTAAAGGCTTAGATAAAGAGAGCTGGAAACTAGTTGAGGCTGGCCCATCGGCCCAGAGAAAGTGCTTGGAGCAGCAGATGCAGTGGCGGCACAGGGAGCCCTTTTTCCATTAGGAGTCATTTCCAGGTCCACCCTCGGCCGGTGACAAAGTGGTCTCCGCGTCTTCATTTTCTGCTGATCCCGTGTGAGCCGGAGGAGTGGGGGGAGGGGGACTGTCATCAGTTACTGCTGCCGCCGCCCCCTAATTGCAGCCAACTGTCGATGCGTGCATTTGGACCTTTTTCAGGCCTACATTATTTATTGGGAGAAAAATATTGTATTGATTTTGGATGGCATGGTGAGGTATAAGTGATGTTGCTAAAGAGCTGACAGGACACTCTATAAACTTTTATAACACAGTGTCATAGCTGCACTTTGCCGACATAAAATTAACACACTTGAATATAATGTAGAGCAGAGAATGACTGCATTGCGGGGAATCACAAATGTGAGTGCTCTGGCTTGCAGCTGAGTTTTGGTTCATCCTGTCTTGTCTTTGTGGCCCCGGTAGCAGCAAATATATTTGCTCATGACGCAAAAGGCTCTGGTTGAGCAAAACTGCAAAAATAGCATGCACTGACTTACACAAATGTTGGAAATTTGCATGTTTCAGCTGTATGGGGTTGTGGTCATCATGCTTTGCCCATAGCCCAGACAGCCTCAAGATGTCTCTGCAGTTCATTTGTAGGGACTTGCATCTCGAGTCCCAGTGTCACCAATGTAACACAGTGGTGGAAATCTTGATCTCATATTGTGCAGCAAGATGTACAAAATAAATACCACCCAAAATGTTTTATTGTCAGAAGTGCAGCATTTTCCCCACTGTACTGTTCTCACTGCCCAAGTGCAGGAAGCCTTCTTTGGCTATAGCATGCACAACAAATTTCAAAACAATTTAGATGGATTAAAGACAATGAAAATTTGATTTTTATTTCAAATTTTCATTTGATGCACTTAATTGTTCAAACATATACATTGCAGGAAAGATTCAATGTATAGAAAACATCCCAGTTATATATTTTAATATATATTGCACCTAAGCAAATCATTCAAATGTGTAAAAGCAGTTTGGCAATGATTTTCTATGGGCAGGTCTTAAAATTTGACCTGCATATAGGTAAAGTAGGCTAATCATGGTAGAAGGAATCATAGCAGAGCCCATTTTTGACAAGCCGCTTGTTGCTCTATAATCAAAATGTGCCCAAAGTTTTCTCATTTCAAGTTAATGTGCGTGTTCAATTTGTTGTCACACCATAGCGTGTCAACAACATACAACATGTGAATGTGTAATGTCTGATGGGATCTGTGCCTGGAAACTGATTCATTAACTAACTCGTTAACAAAAACGGCTGTTAAAAACAAACATAAAACAACTCCCATGAAACTGTTATCAAGTTGTTGTATAAGCATGTGGGAAATGTAAAAAAAAAAATTCATGGCAATAGAGAATGGACCACACTTCACTTTTCTGTATATTTAAATTAGTTCCCAGATTCTGCTAAAAAAAAGGAAAAACTGTGAAAAAAGAATACTTTATTTCATAAATTTGTGCTTCACATTGGAGCAAAACATTAAGAACTCTTACCCTCTGTATCGCTCAGTCCTGTTTTTACACCTGGCTGACAATTTTATATCAATTCATCGCTAAATGGCTCTGTTTAGTATGTACCCTCCCTATGTTTGAGACTGTTGTATGTCAGTATGCTAAGTTGCCATCTCTGTGCAGCCTTTATTCTGTCTTCATTTCCTCCAATTTGGGACGTATTAAAAGTATCTTTTTATGATCCCTTTCCACTGTAATGACCTCATTACTTGCAAGGGCACTCTCCTAAACTCCTAGTTGAAGTGCCTGTGAGCACATTAGAGTTGTTTAGTGGTGGAGGGGCAATAAGGTACAGGGCCTTATGTTGGCACCAGTTGTGGACACACCAGGAGTCTCTGGACCAACACAAACACCAGGGATGCTTCTCTGCACATTGAGGATCAGTCCAGCGATTATAATGAAACACATACAGTACATGTGGGGAGTGACACACGTAATCCAACTCTAATCTTTTCAGACATTTTAACAAGTCACATAAAATCAAAGTCAGGCACCCCGCTATAAAATACTGCATCTAATAGTTAACACAGGTTTGTTAAAAAAAAAAAAAACAAAAGAAATCACATTGTTACTGAACGCACAACTGTTTGCCAAACTACCACTTTCTTTTGTTTTACAATTGTTTTCAAATAAAACAAGACCAGCTTTCATAGGGGAAGGAAGGCAAGGGCTTTGTAATACACGCTCTCCCTCCTTTCCCTCTTTCAATAAAGACCCTGCGCCTAGCATACCTGCAATGTTTGATTCCATATAATTGAAACAAGGCGAGAGTGGGTCCTTGCCAGCACATGGCCTCACCATTTAAGGTAATGTTTGCGCTGCTAAAGCGGCTAATGAATCCAAGTCTTGGGAGCTGGCACAGCGACTCCCCTCACCAGGGCCTGAAAGCGCCTCAGGATGCTGTCCCCTTCCCTTCCACACAGCTGTGAAAAGTTTAAAAAGCCCGGCCCCATAACATGAAACAGTGAGGGCGAATACAACCACAATTAAAAAGGAGGGAAAAAATATTACTTTGGCATCCTGAGGTCATTATCCGCAGTTTATTGCCATTTGTACAGTGCTTTTATTTTGCTTTATATGAGGAGCATTTGCTTGTTTTTCCTTGTAGTGTTCTTAATTTCGGAATGCTTGTATGTGTCAAGGAAGAAAAAGCGGCCAGTGTACCTTCAGTGAACCCTCATAGGTTCTCTTAGGTGCGTCCCATCTCAGACCCTCTGGCCCTGGGATTTCCCACATAGCTCATGAACAATGGGATCAGCAGACTACAAAGCTCCTCAGGATGACATATTCATTGTTAGTGCTAATTTCACAAGGAGCAGAAATCTCGCCCCAGAGGTCTGCAGAATCTGATATATACCTGATTTGTTTTGACTCTTAAATGAAAGATAGAGGGCTTTCTGTGGTTTCTATGGTTACTTTCAGTGTATTTTCTTTGGAGCATAACAGAACTTGTTTACTCCAAGCCCCACAGACAAAACTCAGTATTGTTTAATGATAAAGATCATTGGATTGGAATTACTGGCAAATCAACTGCCATAAAAAATTTCAAATCTCCTTTCACATGGAGAAGCTTCATTGGTTCACATTCTAATGGCCATACCAACATATTTGTATTGGTGTTTGTTTATATAGTTTATGAGGCATCATTTTAATTTCATGCATTGCTTTCATGTGAGATACTAAAAGCAGCATTTTGGTCATTTTGAATGGGCGATGCGAACGAGCCCAAGAGCTGCAGTGCTGCATTTCTAAATACAGCCTATTTTTACCGACTTTTCTGTGAAGAAGAGTAACACAACACAGACACGCTCCACACAGGACCAGACCACATTCTGCCAGCAGTACAACAATTACATCTGTCCTAGGAATTAAGAACACATTGGAGACCACAAGCCACAAATAAGTTTCAGAGGAAACGCTACTTTTCAGCTCCGCTAAGTTTCTTGTGTGGCTCGCTTTATTGAGCCGTCTGAGAAGGGGTCTTAATCCACTAACTAGACCAGAGAGCACCCTAACTGGACTAATCCAGACACTCTATGGGGCTCTCCCAGGTACTGATTGACTGATTGGTGGAGATGGATGCTATCTGGTGTAGCGCAGCTCCTTTGGGCATTTAAACAATGTTAACATCCCTGGATAGGAAGGGAAAGAGAGAGAGAGAAAGACAGAGAGACAAAGACGGAGACAGACAGACACAGAGAGGGAGAGAGAGTGTGTGTGAGAGAGAGCATTATGAACCATGAATGATGGCCTCCTGACAAATCAGTACATGTTATGATAAATGCGCATTTTATGACACTCTCCAGTTGCTTCTGTCAGCAGGAAAGGACAAATGTTGCCACTAAGTTTGTCTATACTGTATGTGGCAGGGTAAATGCATGAATGACCTATGTCTAGGAAAAGAGCAAGTCCTTAGAAACTGTCAATTATTGGTAATTTGGCAGGCTCATGAAAATGAAATTCATCTTTTCCTCATCTCGCCCCCTAAATATTCACACAATGGAACTGACATAAAAGATGAACAGCAACAGATTTGAAGCAAAAAACTAAATTGTGCCTAATGAAGAGGTTTGCTCGATGCCATGTTTTTTTTTTTTCCACACCATCCTGCAAGGAAATACTGTATGTTTGTAACTGTATGCAATTTTTATAATGATTCACTAATCCTATAAGTTGACCATACAACATAAAAGAATTTTATAAATTGGAGTTATAAACTGAGTCTTTTACAAACCTCTATGCACAATTTGAATAGAATATTTTCATATCTGTTTTGAAGGTTTTAAGGCCATTACATCAGCCTGAAATATACACACGTAACATATTTTGATATTTTTGTTGTAGGCAGTGTGTATGAGGGTTGCACAAAAAGCCTGTGCCAGTAATAATCACAACCTGTAATGCTCACAGTATCCCAAGTCGGCAGGGAGCATTAGATATCATGCATTTGGACAAAACCGAGTCTAAAATAGCTTTCTTTTGAATTTTGAACTGGTGTATGAGCAAGTCTGAACCATGCGTGAAACTTTCTTTTGTTTTTCACACATGCTGGTATTCAGAAGAATAATTCAGAGCTTGGAATAGACCTATAGAGAGACTGGTTTCGATTGTATATGAATAAATGCGTCTCTTTAAAGTCCCAGCTCCTTGTAAAATATGTGTGTATCCTGCGTTCAGAAGTCATTATAAAAGTGTGTACTTACTGTAGTGAGGTCAAATCCTTGGAAGACCACTGAAGTCTAGTCGGGTTTACAAAGCACTGTGCTCTTTACTTGGTGAGCAAAGCTGTTGAAATAGCTTCATCTGCCATTTTAATGTAAGTGATTTTCCTCCCAATTTATTTTTGAACAGCACAATATTTGACTGTATTGAAATAACAATTTAGATAATAAAAAGGAACATGTCTTGCTGTTGCATAATTGAGCAAAGCAATATTGGACCATAATTAAATTACACCCCTCCCTTTTCATAGCTAAATGATAATCATCACAAAGATTCACATGCCCATTTGCTAATAGATATGTTGAAGTTATTAAAGTAATCAGCAGCAAAGGAAATCCATTCAGAATTGATTGTGGAATATGCTGATTGAGGCATGGTATTATTTGGAGGTTGAGCCCAGTGTGGGAGTGATCATTAAGAGATCCTCCAAATGAATGGGAATTATCTTTATTCTGGAGAGGGGGCTTACAGGAGTGAGGGCCTCTCACTGAAACAGACCTTAATTAAGAGCTCCAATGTCATTATCAAGCTGAGGCAAAGACGCTGTGCTGCTGCAGAATGCCTCTCTGAGTCAACTTCGCTAGATACAGTGGGAGATAAGTTTGATTCTTGGCAGCTAAGATGGAAGCCTGTGCAGCTGCATTTGAGTATGATTTAAATGAATTCAGTTTGAACACAAGAAAAATATTACCAAACTAGAAACTTCAAGTGCATTCTGTCCTTTTAACTTTACCACGCACACTGCTTCTCTTAAAATGCCTCTTACTTGTATTTGGATGCCACCTTTTCTATAATCTTGATCTGGGTAAAAGAAAAAAAAAATCAATGATGATTAGACTGGTAATATGATTATATGCATCTGGAATTGATGTTTACTCTAAAACCAGTCGATGCCAGTTAGGTATGAAACCATGCATTCCTTCACACTAAATCACATTAATACCTAATCATTCAGAATGAGGGAGAAATTCAATTGGTGACAAACTCAGTATAAATTACTGACTGTTTCTTCCAATTTTCTTCGAAACCTAATAGCATGTTGCTGTGACCTCGGGTAGATTGTTTCAGAGTAAAAAAAAAAAAGTTTCGTGAAAGTCTCTCTTCCATATTTTTATTTCAGTTAATTTCATTTGCAGTGAATACAGAGAAAATTAAACTTAATGCTCCACTGCATGAAAAGGCAGAACCGCTTGGCCTCCAATAGTCTTTACACGGCTCATGATTATGAATTTAAATTTTAAATTTAAGATTTTAGGCAGATTAAGTCGTAGCTCATACTGTACAACAGTATAGTGAAGAAACTGAAAGAGGAATTAAAGATTTGCAGTTAATTAAAAAAGGTCAATATAGTGAGTTCAGAATATTTAACAAGCTAATAATTATGAAGAAAAAAAAACATTGCCAATGACAGTTTCTGTGTTAAAGCTCACACATGAAAATAAAACACAGATTCCTCAGCTGCCAATATCATTCGTAGGAAATTCCATAATTGTGCATCACCTTTTCCTTTTTTATGTCAAATAGATCAGATTGACTACAGATGTATAAACACAATTATAGGCCCATGCCCTAACAATGAAAGTTACAGAGCATCTTCTGTGTCTGTGCCTCGTAAGAACCTTGTAAATAGACCAAAGGAGCAAGGGGTGCAGTATCATTTCAAGTCTATCTGCTTTGCATTACTGTACCAACAAGAACAGATGCCTTTTAAAATTCACAGGAAGTCCAGAGGAGTAAAATACCCAGGAAGGGAAAAAAGAGAATGTAGGCATACAGTCCAGTCTAATGAGATCTGTTATTCTGGCCCGTTTTATACCCACCTAATCACACGCTCAAATAGATTCTGTGAAACCCCATCTCCTGTTGAAGACCCTCCCACCACTCATGTGATCTGATTAGTATTTTACATGAGATACCAGCCCAGGCCAATAATGAGAGCTGACCAGAATGTTCCAGTCATTTGATGGGGTGGAGGCTCACTGAGGTGGAATCATAATTAAGGGCAGTTAAAGACAGACCCCTGGATCAGCGGCTCCCATAATGCACTGTAAAAAAGGTGGCCCAATTAGTGCTTGCCCAGGAGCACTTTTAGTCTGACCTGGCTTTGCATGCTCCAGCAAGGTGATTAGTGGCGAAATCCTACATGGGAGATTCCAGCTCAATCTTTCTTACACTGGTTTCACAACTCAATTTTTTAAGATTTTTTTCCCTCTTTTGCTTTTATAGTAAAAATTGATTGCTATAAGTTGCAAAGTTTAAATTATTTAAATTTTTTTATTTAAATTACCCATTTATTATTTGTATCCTTGACAGCAAATCATTAGTTAAGATACAATATCCTTTAATGTTACATGATAAAATCATACTGTAGATTATAGTAGATTATGTTCTGTATGATAATGATCTGTGCTTTAGGTTTGAAACTTTTGCAGAAATTTTCAGATCAACAATGGCTGTTTTTTTATTTTATTTAATTTTTTTTGTTTTTTTATTTTTATCTCAATACAAGAATCCTCATTTCTCAGTAAATAAGTGAAGTGAAGCAAAGCGTAGCGAAGCAGTTTCCTCAGCCCTTCCTCTGTCCTTTGTGAAGAGGATAGTTGGAGATAGTGGGTCCAGAAGAGGGTGCCATAGATCAGAATCCGAGCACACTGTGCCTATCTTCCTCTTCCTTTTCTATCCTCTATCGTGCTGTCTGGAAACACACACATTCTCTGAAACACACACACACACACACATGCACGCACACAAGACTAGCCAGAGGAGCAGGCTCCCAGGTAGCTGCCTATTCTCCTCCGGAGCTCATAACAGTCAGCTCCTAATTCAGTACAGTAGAGCAGTGTTAATTACCATCCAGCAAGGCCTGGAGAAAGGGAGGCAGGAGGCCACAAAAGGAAAGGTATTTGGAAAAGAGGAAAAATGTACTTTTGCTGTGAGGGAAGTAATAATGCTTTTATCCTGGACAATATAGAGATTTTTTTTTTCTTTTCTCATTCCCCTCTCTCTCTCTCTCCCTCTCTCTCTGTCTCTTTCTCCTCCAAACCAGTGTGTGTGCTCTCCCGCAGGACCTAGGTGAGGAGTTATTTCTGCATCTGGCTTGAGGTTCCACCGAGCTTTTACATAATCAAATCAATATTGCTATGATTCACCCTCTGGCAACGACTGCCTCGTGCAAGTTTCACTGGTGATGTTTGGCAGCTTACGAGATAAAAAAAGACAGAGAGTGAGAGAAAAAAAACCCTTAGTTAAAAATCTCTGGGCTATTGATTTCTTGCCTTGTTGGTCCTCTCCCTACCACCCTGCTACTCATCGCCTTCACTTTCCTCTCTCCTTTGTTGTGTCCTCTGTGTTCGAAGTGTAATTTTTCAGTCAGATAAATAAAGAAGTGGTCTGACGGTGAGGTGGGGTTCCAGGCCAAGGTGGGGCCCAAGGTGTGGCGAGGTTTCTCTGTGAGGAAGCAGGGTAGCCCACTGTGTGATCCATCTTGATAAGTTGACGGGATACAGACAGGAGCAGCACACCAAACGGAATCCTCAATGAAAGCAAATATGACAGCCAAATGTTAAAAAAAAACAAAAAAAAAACACCTATATCTAAAACACAAAGACAAAGCCCCTGAAAATACTGCAGCGAAAGGCAGGTCTCGGCGCTAACGTTTCACTCGTTATTGAGCTGGGTGGTTGAGAAGAGGTGCCGACTGCTAGATATCATTACAGAGTTCCAGGATGACATGATGAAAAGCAACAGTACCCGCTGCTCTTCTAAAAATCAGCAGCGAGCATCAGAGGCAGACAAATCCAAATGCACAGATGAAACAGGAGACACAATGTGTGATTAACTGCACACTGCATCCCCACAAGCCAAAAAAAAAACAAAAAAAAAACGGAGGCTTATCAAAGTCAGCCTCTGAATGCTGAAATTCAGATTCAATATAATGTGCATCTCGGTTTAAACAGTGTCCACTTTAACAGAACTAAAAAGGTATTTAGAACTCATCTAAAATGAAATCCCCCCCTTTTTTTGCTCTGTCTTATAGCTTCATAAATCATGCTCAAATATGACTTATTTAAAGGTTCATTGAGACCTTGAAGCTCGTCCAGCTTTTTCATCTTAATGCACTTGCACTGTCTGGACAAGTTCAGCGAAGTCCTGTTAGTCGCTGCACCGGAGCATAAATCCTCCCTCTTTGTCACTTTGATCAGCTTCCCTTCCTTTTCTTCAAGTGTCCACCAGGAATGTGAGAG
>OMLF01036726.1:5366-23580 GCA_900302615.1 Holocentrus rufus | reverse complement strand
AATGTTGGGTGTAGATCTACCTCCCCTGAATCAGTTGTATCAGATATTGAGTATATTTTGAGTGAATTTTTGATGTCTGGGAATTTTGGTGTTGATGATAGGCCAGATTCCCCTGAATCAGTAGCATTAGAGACTGAAGACAGGCCACTATCAGCTGAATCAATGCCAGAGTACAAACCCATGTCACCTGTGGCACTGACATTACTGCAGAGCAGCAGATCAGCATCCCCGGAATCTATTGGATCACTTGATGAAAATAAGCAGTTGTCTCCAGACTCACCTCTTCCTTGGTTTACACAAAATATTCACGAGGCTACCAGAGCAGGAACGGGCTATAGGCATTTGTCCCCAGAGTCAGTCACGTCTGATGTGGAATCTGACTTAGCATACTCTCCTTTACTTAGTATTGCATCCACCAGTAAAAGGCCACTATCACCTCAGTCATTGAAATCAGATAATGAATACAGATCACTGTTTCCTGAATCACCAATACCTGATTTTACACAAACATTTGTAGAATACTCCATGACTGTGAGAGATTTATCACCCACTGAGCTTTCAGATTGGGATGATTCCACAGAAACTGTAGGGTCTTTGGATACAGAGCAGAGGCCAGCATCACCTGAGTCTGTTCAGTCAGATAAAGATGTATTAATATTGTCACCTAAACCATCAATAACTGAATTAAACATCCCAACTGCAACTGCATCAGTCGCATCCACACCACCTCCAGAATCTGCCATTACAGTGGCAGAGTATAATCTTGTTTATGATGCTGAGCTGTGGAAGCTGATTTCTCAAATACGTGACCCTCAATATGTAGGAGAAACTTTCGGTAGTAAAACAGGGTTTATGGAATATGTTGGCAGCACAATAGAATATGTGGAAAGTGCTCCAAATAATAAACAAGATATTGAAGTCAAATCTAAAATTGATTCAGCTACTCCAGTTACAGAGCCAGAAGAAGTGATACATTCATTTACTGCAACAGAGACAGTTAAGATAGATCATAACTTACTTTGCACTCCAAGTGCCCAAGCCATATCTGATGTAGCTGTTTCAGAGTCACCTACCCTGATGACTGAACATGTTTTTTCTTCACAAGCAGACTCACACAGGCAGGCCAAGTATGCATTTGAAACAACTGCCCCTCAAACACTCATAGATTCTGATGACGAATGGGTAGTTGTATCAATATCTGATGCAGAAGAAGATGATCTATGCCTTTCACTAGAGTCCTTTACAGAGCACAGACCCATATCACCTGAGTCAGCCATGTTGGCAGAAATAAGAGCATCATCCCCAGAATCAGTAACATCAGTCAATGAGTTTAGATCACTCTCACCAGATTCCCCAATACTTGAATTTAGGAGAGCATTGCCAGAATGTGTAACATTGCTGAGGTCAGCATCATCTTCACTGGAAACAGTAGCATCAGATATTGATTATGTGCCCTCGGGTTTGGAATCTCTATTTGTAGAATACAGACCATCATCTCCAGAATCTGAGCTGTCAGAGGATCAGGATGAGAAAGACAGACCATTATCACCTGAGTCAGTGCCTGAATACAGACCTATGTCACTTGAATCAGCATTGCAAATGGTTGACCAAAGAGCACTGTCTCCAGAATCTATGCATGAGCTCAGTGAGAACAGGCCACTATCTGCAGACTCTCCCATCCCTCAGTTTACAGTATCATTGGTGGAGTACACCACCACATGGACAACACACAGGTCATCATCTCCTGAATCTGTGGGATCTGACTCAGAATGTGAGTTGGTGGTCACATCAAGACCCACTGAGTTTGAGAAAAGGCCATCCTCACCTGAATCCATATCATCTGACAATGAATTCAGACGATTATTGCCCGACTCACCAGTGCCTGAATTTATGAGATTATTATCCTCATATTTTTTGGATGTTTACCCTGGTGATAGATCATCTTCACCAGTGTCTTTGTCATCAGACACTGAGTTTATGGCATTGCCTATTGATTGTTGGATTGATGATAGCCCAAGGCCACTGACCCCTCAATCTGTTGAGTCAGAACAGGAATTAGACTTATATGATGAACATGCAGAGAAGTTAGTCTCTAACCTGGAACTTTTGAGTCATGTGACATCTCATTCATTACCAGAGAAGTTTCCAGTAATACCGAGCAAAAAACCTATAGCTGTATCCCCATTACCAGCTCAAGCTAGTGATAAGTTTGAGGAGGACTATAGCAAACCTGACTGGCCAAAACTGACCAGACCAGAATCAGAAAAAGTATTTGCGCATGAGGAATGGATGCAACATGGATCGGAACAAGCTGAAATTATATCACCTTCAGCAACCACTGTTTGTGGCAAAGACCTTGGGAAGATCTACGAAGAGTCTGCTGCACAGCCACTACAGGGCCAGGATCTAAAAGGAAAGACAGAGAAGATCCTACATTTGAGTGCTGGCGAACTAAAAAGCAAGACCTCACAAAGGGTAAGGGTAAGAGCATGACAAACTTTGCAAAGAGCTGCTTCACTTGCCATGGATGAGTACATTAACATATCACTTGGATGAAGAAAAATAACGGACATATATGGACATGTCTGGATGAACTAATATGACAAAATGGAGTGCAGTGTAAGTGTATGTAAAAATATTGAATAGAAGTATTACTAATTGCTCTGTCTTCACCTAACTCTGATGTATCTGGCTGATACTGGGATGCTTTTTGAAGTTGCATGTTATGGCGTCAAATACTATATATATTGAAGTGTTCTTAATCAAATAAGATTTTCTGGGGATGAAGCATCTGTCTGTTCTTGATGTTAATGGTGCATGCCAACCTATACACTGATTCAAACTTAACTTATTCAGATAGTGTCGACATTCACTTACAGGCTCCTCCTCAAACACCAGAGGAAACACAGCTGCAGCCAGAGGATAAGGTGCAAAGTGTGCTGTTGTTTACTACAACAGAAATACAAGAACCCAGTAAATTAGGTGCACAGTCCATTGATAGTACAAAAACTTTCAATGGCAAGCTGATGAAATCAGCTCCCCTCCAACTACCTGACAAGAGCTCATTTACAACCCACAGAGCCGTGACGCCAGTTTTACTTGAATCTCAGAAGATTTCTTCACTAAAATCAGGTAGATCAAATGATTACTCAGATTGGGAACTGTCTGCTAAAGAAGCACAGTCCAGTGAACTTTTTTCACCAATGTCAAGCCAGTTTTTGGTGCCACCGGATTATGAAGCAGTGTTTTCAGGGCATCAGACCTTGAGAGTTTCTGAATGCAGTCATGCTTCCTTGAGCGATGTGAGTCCTGTCTCACCAGTGTTTAGTGACTCCCTCTCAGGCCAGGGTACATCTGATGGCACCACGAAGGAACAGTATGAAACTACTGAAGACTTCCAGTTTTCTCCAGACTTCAACAAAGTCCTCTCAGATTTTGAAAAAACTCTCTTGGCCTTTGGACCTGAAGAACCAGAAGTCCCACCAACAAAACTCAGTAAAGGCTCTGAATCCCCACCACATTCTGATTCAGATCTAGAATTCTTTGACTGCAGACAAGCCTTCTCTGACCTCTCCGAACCAGAAGAAATTAAACTCGAACCCAAGATCACCTATCGCATCTCTGAGCCCCCTTCCCCTATGCCTGGCAGTAGCCCTGATGTAGGCTTCCTCAAAGGGAGCCCTGAATACACCTCCCACCCATTCCTCCGAGTGGAGGATTACAAGCGGTTCTCGTCTGGTAGTGAGAGTCTTGGCGAATTTGCTTATGATTCAGAAGGTTCACGGGAATGTAGAGCAGATGGCACCCTCCCCGTGTGTGAGGAGCTTCCGTCCAGAGATCAGGCAGGCTATGATGATGATGATGATTCCCTGGAAAGGGTAAGAGGTTGAGCATGACTGCAATGCTGGTTTGTGTCCTGTCTGGTCAGGCTGATTGCTGTGGTGCTGCATTTGAAACTCAGAAGATTGTAAAAATTAACACACAAGTTAACTCTTTAAATTGTTTGAAGAACTAAACAATGAGGCTAATCGGTGGTGCCATGTTGCATGCGTAAATAAACTTGTAAGATCTTAAAATAACAAAAATTAAACACATGGGAAACAGAAATATAGAATATTGCGTGGTCAGACTGACTGAAAAGCTTGGTTTTGACAGTGGTGGTGTGCTGTATTTGCAGTTCCTCATTTTCACAGGGTGCTGTGAAGAAAAAAATCAATAATGTGCGCTGTATGAACCTTCAGATTTGCATCACCTCTTCATCTGTTCACCTGTTGCATCCTTTGATTTTATGCTTGTAATTTCCTACCTTGCATGTCTATTTTAGTTGAGAATTACTGAATAACTGTGCCTTCTCTTCATCTTCCATCACTATTGTATTATCCATACAGCATCATTTTGTTTCCTCATGCATTGGCCTCGACAAGAGCCATTATGGCACGCTAACATAAAAGCCAAGACCCTTAAACAAATCAAGAGAAAAGAAGGAACAGCCATTGCCTGCAGTAGCGTGCTGCAGTAACACTGTGTAGTCATGTAATAATGACCTATGCTGGCTGTGTGCTGTCTCTCAGGAGATAGCAGACGAGCTAGGGATGCTGTCCTCTGATAGCTCAGAGGAGGAGGTGCTGACCACCAGGGTGGTCCGACGCAGAGTTATCATTCAGGTAAACTGGCATGACGGGGCTGACCAGCCCCAGTGTGCTGTGGAGTGATCCAGGGTTACTCGATAGCAGAGGTTTTATTCGTTCTTCGTGGGGTTGCTTATTTATTCCATTTGCTTGATAGGCACATTTTACGTGTGTTCTAACAATGCGAAAAGTCTTTTTTAAAGACATTTTTTAAGGTTGAGAAGGAACTCCATGCCATATTATTTTGCTTACTTAATTACTTTGTGCTCCATACTGACATACTTTGTTATTAAGTTTGGTCATGATCCTGTTCTACTGCATCTACACTATGACTATGAATTTTTTTAGCATTAAATAATGCTGAAAATTAAAAGGGATTGTTGTTTTGGTGGCAGTCTGTCTTTATTTGCATAATTTTTGAGTGATCTTTATAGCTACGTTTTAGTATGTAAGTCTCTTCGTTCATGTTTCAGATGCTTTGTGTATAATATAAACAGTGTACTTGGATTGTGCCATTATGTGCAGAACTGTGTGATCTGACAGTATCTGTTCTCTCTTTCTGCAGGCAGACAACTTACCAGACATCCCACCACAGACAGTGACTGAGGAAAAATACACAGACGAGCATGGGAATATGGTAGTGAAGAAAGTAAGAGAACATTCACATATTCAACATTAAGAGCTTGTTTACATGGGGTTCATTCATAACACTAACAATGTAGGTCACTGTTTACATGGTATTATTTAATATGAGAATCTGACTGTGCTGCTACTCTATGCCACCCATAGATATAACATAATAGCAATAGGCAGCTTACACTCATGCATGAAAGCTTTTACATTTGCTTTTCTAAACCCCTAATCTCAGGTAGGTTTCTCCTGGGCAAAATCCTCTGGCACCCATAAAATAATGCACCAAAGACAGAAAATAAAAACAAAAGGATTAAAAAAAACAAATCTCACAGTTACCTTTTTAACAACAACTGCACAGTGTTTCCCATTCAGTCTGCACCATGAAAATGTCATCTACATGGGTATCACAGCAAAGTGCCTTGTTTTCTGTCTTCTCCACCAGATCACACGGAAGGTTATTCGTAAATATGTGTCTGCGGATGGAGTGGAGAGGCAGGAGGTGACCGTAGAGGGATCTCATCAGGAGATGGTGCAGGTGGAGGAGGGAGACGCTGTCTCCAGAGTGGTGAAGAGAACTGTGGTTCGAAGTGAAGGAGATCAGAAAGAAGTGAGTGTCTTTCAACTGTCGTATTTTTTGTAGCAGTATTATTGCAGTACTACTCTAATCTTATTTGTATTAATGTCCAAAATGTGTGCAGTGACTTTAGGGTTCCCCATGTACTGATTATATGTAACCCAAGTGTTTCCCATTAATGCAGTTTACACAAAACAAACATTATTTACTGTCTATCACTAAATATTCAAAACCTTAAAAAAACTATAAAAAAATAATAAAACCACAAGCCATCATTCATTTTACAAAACAGTTCATATGTAGGCTATTTCGCTAGTGTTTTCTGAGCCTGGATGAGAACCGAGAGCATCTTTTCCTTGGGCTGGTTAAGGCTATGCCATATGGGAACCTGAAGCAGCAACCTCATAGCATCATTGTAAGCCACTATGAGCCTTCACATACTAATTTTCCTGTAGCTACACCAAAGATGAGCTATACACAGAGGTGGGCAGAAGGCTGTAAATAATGAACATTTCACATCAACAGAACACATACTAAACTTCCGAAGCAACATATTAGCCTGAACATATAATTTACAACACTGTCGGTAAATATCTCTGTCATCATTCAAATCATCAGTGAGAACGTGGCCAAGATATTTTACTTCGTTGCAGATCATGAGAGGACTATTGCACAAGTGAAACACGGGAAAAACTGATTTCCTCTCTAGTTCTGACTATCATGACATCACTCTATTTGGCTTTAAATTTAAATTAACCTTCAGTAATTGCAGCCCAGCACTATAAGGACTAAAGATCACCAGGTCATCAGCATACATAAGATGATTGATAACAGAGTTTCCAACAAGACAGCCTGTGTTACACCCATTCAATTGTTTCGATAGGTCATCCATATACACACTGAACAAAATAGGAGACAGGATTCTACTTTGGCGAACACCATTATTTACATGAAATGGGGCGGATATAAAATTTGCCCATTTAACCTGCATTGTCTGATGAGCATACCCAAAAAACTAACATTCTAAGTATATACTTTGGAACACCTCTAGCAAACAATTTCAGGAATAATTTTTCATGATTAATTCTGGCCTTGGATGCATCCATGAAACTCATAAACACAGTGGAATTTTGACTTCCATATTTAGCAACTATTTCCTTTAAAGCATAAATACACATATCAGTGCCATGTTTTCTCTTAAATACTGTATTTGGTTTACAACAACAACAACAACAACAACTGAATAGTGGAGTAGGTTTTTTAGGTTGCTATTGTAGAGATCAAATTTATAGTTGCAGAATCTAAGTAGCTGAAAAGTACCCAGTGTAGATTGTGACAGCTAGTGGTACTATAGTGCCCACTTGGAAAACCGGTCCCTGTATTGTCAGTGTCACATGTTCGTCCAGCAGCCATAAACATGAGGGCGATGTATACATATGATGATAAAACAATACAACTTTCAAAGTATTCCACAATAAGGCTTTGCAAATATCTTTTGTGATAGGAAATGCACTCAGCATGTCTATTAGGCCTCAAGGACACAATGTGTTATAGTGAGAAATTTTGAGTTGTTGGTTTACAAGGAAAACTGCATTGGGTACCTTTAACTGTATGATGCTCAAAACAGTGCCTTGACCTTGGTGTGCTTTCACTAGTTGACCTTCTCGGAGCCCCTGGCCCTGGGCGCCGCCACAGCTTCAGAGTTTGAGGTGGAGCCGGTGCAAGGTCGAAAGGTCAGCAAAGTTGTCAAGACAACGGTAGTGAAGGGCGAGAGGATGGAGAAGCAGACGGGTGACTCCTCGCTGGCTGCAGATCTCCCCTCGGCCAGAGAGGACTTTGAAAAGGTCAGTAGACCATTCAGACTAGAAAGACCAAGCCATCATTCATTTCACTTTAGAATCAGATGCAGACTTAGCTGCCCCTGTAGGTCTGTACCAGATTTACCTCATGGTGAACTTAACTATTAAGCAATCAGAAGGTATGCAACAAAATCAAGGTAGGTTGTTGACTCTGGTGCTCCATGCTAACATATTAACATACACTGCTGCACGTTGAGTGATAGTACTGTTTTCTCGAAAGTGAGAAAATGAGAACTCCCAGCAATTCTAAGCTAAATGGTAAGGGATCATTCCATAGGAAATGAAGGTGTGAATGATAGGAGACTAAGTACAACTGAAGTCACTGCATGGTGGATGAATATGTGGTTGCTCACCTCCAAATATTTCCAAAATACAGCTGGCTATAACAGCTATATTGAGTTAATGATATTTAATGTATGAATCAACAGGGCACATTAAAAAAAAAAAACATTAACAACTTTTAATAACTACTAGGTTAACCTTCTCAATTTAGCTAACGTGAGTGTCCTAGCATCACTCCACATAGTGTATGCTAAAATATTAGCATGGATCACTAGAGTATGTATAAGTATTCCTTTAAAAATAGTTAAAGTGTATGCTAAGATTTTTTTTTAATATCACTTGTCAGTAACTGCTGGCCAGGAAGCTGTTTTTAAACCAGGTTTCTAGTGTTTGCACTCACTCTTTTTCCCTCTGGTCCTTCTCTCCCTCTCTCCTCCCTGATTCTTCCCCCCCTCAGGCATTGAGTTATGCTGGAGGCTTTGGGAAAATCCTCCTGCCTCATTTATTAGAGAAAGAGGTTGTGCAGGATGACGGTTCTGTGGTTAAAAGGTTGGAGTACAGCATGGGAGTGTTCATTAAGTAGACACTTACTTGTGTCCTAGGGGGTTTAGCATGGTGTGATTCTGTCTTATTTCTTAACATTTATTTCTGTAGCCAAAATTCTAACATTGGTTTGTACTTTGCAGGGTGAGTAGCTAGTACAGGGTCTTTCTTTATCCTTGGTGTAGGAAATGTAGGGTAAGGTGCATGGTTTGGTTGGTTGAAACAATGGCTACGTTTACATGGACAGAGAACTCAATGCACCATTTTCCTCTAATGTAGTAACCTGGTTTGGGGTCAACAGATGTTAGCCCCTTAAACTCTGATTTTCCCTTAAATTTCTCTTGAAATAGTTTCAAATTCAGAAGAAAAATAAACATTTTTTTCAATTTTGTACAACAGTGTCACATTGATATTGTGTATCTGCTGGTTGCAGCCTCACTTGAGCTACATCACACTTATATTGAGTGAAGTATTCAAAGCCAAGATGCCGTTGTTTTATGGCTGCAGCAATACACAAAACAGAAAATATCTAAATGTCTTATGCACCAATTTATCCACATTTCCCTGTAATTCAGCAGGACAGATTTGGCATCGTTTGAAACCTTGGAATCTCTGCTAGTATTTAAAGGAATACTCCAACATTTTTTCTGCAAAATACCCTTTTTCTGACTTAACCAGACTGAGACAAAATGTTTGATGCTATTTTCACCTCTGTAGTCCACTACTTTGGTTCCAATGGCTAGTATTTCATGTTAGCTTAGCATAAAGACTTGAAGTCTACAGAAGTCATCAGCCTAGCTCCATCAAAGTGAAAAAATAAACCTTACAGCAACTCTGAAGCCGTTTTATTTACACAGCGTACCATGTATTTGAGTACATGTCTTAGAATAAGAAAATATATAATATATAAAAACAAGGATCGTTTAAGGAGAAGTTAGGTGGTAGGAATTATAACCGCTGAACATATGTGTTCTCCGGTTATAGTTCCACCATCTAGCCATCTAACTTTTCCTAAAACGACCTGTTAGAAAGGCTAATGACTCCTGTAGACTTCAAGTTCTTATGCTAAGCTAACATGAAATGCTAACCATAGGACCCAAACCAGTGGACGTACAGAGGCGAAAATGGTATCGAACATCTTGTTGATATCCAGTCTGGGTACGTTGCCCAAAATGGAGTATTCCTTTAAAACAGTTTATTGAAAAAAAAAATTGTTTATTGAACTTGAGCAAAGAAGCGTGCATTTGTAATGATGGCCAAGTTGACGAGGTTAGTGTTACTACTTGGGTAGAATTATTTGGGTCAGCTCATAGTCCAGTGATGAGATACTGGGTCTTTTAAGCCATGTGAGATTTAAACCAGAGAACGTCACTCTGTGCACGTACACATAGCCAGTGTTTTACAGTCAATTATTCGAGAACTTGTTGGGATACAAGGTAACTGTTCGTTGTGGTTTCCTTCTTCCCTCCACAGAACCGAGATGCGTAAGTCGCGGACCCAGAAGAGGACCGTGGTGAGGGATGCCCAGGGGAAGCATGTGCACCTGGAGCGGCTGGACGACACCCCGGACTCCCTGCAGCCCGACGCACTTCAGCAGCACCTGCACCTACTGCTCCAACGCTACTGCCAGGAGGACCAGGAGGAGGAGGACGAAGAGGAAGGAGATGAGAAGGAGGAGGCGGAGGAGATCTTTGAGTGACCGGCTGCTTCTACTGACTCGTCCCTGCTGATCCCTGCCATACAGTGCACCCACCTTCTTGCTGCCACACACAGAAGCCTATGGTGATGTGAACTTCCCCCAGACTACGATGTGTTCCGATCTCCGTATCGTTGCCCCTTCGTCATCCTGCTGCTCACTGGATTTGTTTTTTTAATTGATTTCTTTTCCCCCTCTCTGTGGCGAATAATGGAACACTATTTCTGTGCTTTAACACTTTTCCTCCTTTGGACATCGTGTCTCTTTTGCTCTTTTTGTGACCAAAGATAGCGACCCTCTTTTTTTGTCAAGTGACTTATGACCGTAGATGTTTTTCGGTGGTATCCCTTTGTTTTGTTTTGTTTTTTTTGTTTGTTTGTTTTGTTTTGTTTTTTGTTCTCTGGTGTTGTTTTGGCTGCTGTGGTACGATTAAGGTACAACCGCAAACAAATAGAAAGGTGGATCAAAGTCGAGGGGCATCTCGGACATTCGCCTCATGCACGGGCCTCTTCTTGAAGGACGATTGTAAACATTTTGTACATAGAGGAGATGAAAAATCACACCTGGACTGGGAAAAAAATTCAAAAGCATTTAATACATTAGCCCACCTAAACCTGCTGTACATGCACCGATCAAAGGTTTAAGTTCCAGAATGGCCACAGTAAAGATGAGATTAATGTTGCATAGAAAGTGAATTAAAAAGAGCTTTGGGAAGATGAGAGGAATGAATGTGTAAATCTTTCATTGTCAACTCTTTAGGAATCACAGAAGCTCACAGATGGTGTAGCTAGAAACCACCACCTATTTACAGCCATAAAACAGCCTGTGTCCCAACTGTCCCCCCCTTTCACAACTGTTCTGTTAGCGCAGATTTTGAAGTGTGTGTAGTTTTGGGCTGCTGTCCTCCCATGATGTAAATGCCTGTTGTTTTTTTCTTTATAAGTGTATGTCTTTCTAATGCGTGTTGTGCATTCACACTTTATTTTGAGACCTGCCACCTTTGTGTGTGTATATATGTGTGTGTTTGTGTGTGTGTATGTACGGGGAGAAGGGGGTGTTAGCGAAAGAAAGTAGCGATGAGGAATGTTCTTGATTTTGATTTTTGTCATTTTTGATGCGCAGAACGAGCACTTAACCCGTTGTACTCTTGGTTCACAGCATCCGTAGGTTAACTTGTAGTTTCACCCACGACCTTCACGTGTGCCGTTGCACCCCCTCCCCCTCCTCACCCCCCAAACAGTGGTACCTACTTGATTGTCTTTGATCGAGCCTGTTAAGATTGTAAATGTGGGATCGGCACGCGGAGAGGCGCCAGACTCGCGGTGGATTTGATTTGATCGCTGTTGTTGATTTGACTTTTTGTTGTTGTTGCTGGCATCAGATGAATTATGATAAATCTCAAAGGACTGACACGTCATCCACAGTTTTAAAGGCTCGGAATGACTTCAGCTGACTTTAAAGAGCCCTCCGCCCATTCAGCTGCAGAATATTACCGCATATTTCCTTTTGAATTATTATTTATTTATTGCCGTCCGTTTGTGATCCCTCTACGCTCCAGCATTTGAAGCTGAGAGCGGTGTGTATGTTTGGGTGTGTGTTTGAATGTATTCTGAAGATATAAGTAATGACAAGTGAGAGGGAACTGAGGACATTTTTTTTGACCGACAACTTGCCATTGTACACAAACAGGGTTTCATTTGACTTCTGGTTTACCATGAATAGTCTTCAGTGCAGAAATCAAATCAGACTCTGGCATGGCCTGACAAGGTATCTTTGGTGTTATTTACAGTACAGACTTTATGTAACAATATGATCCTCCCATTGCCATTTACTTTGAGTGTGATCAAATGCGAGAATAAAAGAAATGTCAGAAAATTACCATTGATTTGATAAGCGAGCATCTTGTTTCCATGGTGATAACAATATATACATATTTACAGTACAAATATCTATGCGGGCATGTATTAGTTATCAAATTATTACTAAAAAGAAAAAATTAAAACGCTAACAAGGCATAGCAGCTGCAGTGTGTACATGGCAGAAAATAAAATTGTACATGTGTCAAATGTGGATGAAGTGACTGTCATTCTTTCCAGACTGTAACATTTTTATTTATTTTTATATTTTTCTAACCAAAGGGCCTCTTAATATGAATTCACCCAAGATGTTGTAACTAACGGTGTTGTGGAAATGTGAGGCAATCAAATGAATTGTGCCATTTAAAATCCAGGCTTCTTTTTGATCACCCATAACCTGATTTAAAGTAACGCCGTATTTTTCTGTATTCATAGATAATGAATCGCCCCATAATCTGTTTGACAGCAGCACACCTTTCAGCTGCAAACCACACTGCAAAAATAAATAAATAAACAAATAAATAAATAAATAAATAAAATAAACATAACAATAATAACAACAACAACAACAACAACAACAATAATAATAATAATAATAATGATAATAATAATAATAGTTTAGCATATTTAGTCTTCAAATGGTAAAAAAAAAAAAAACAAACAAACAATGGAACAATGGAGTTTCACTTGTTTCAGGATTTTCTCTGGGAACAGGTAAATATGATGAAACAAAAACGAATAAAGCAAATCAACCCATTAGTGAATACATTAACACATAAATAAATAAATAAATAAATAAATAAATAAATACGACCTGCAATTCAGAATTGAGCCTGAAGACCTGCGGTTTGATTGTAACCACAATTTGGGTCCCCCTGTGTTCCGAGGCTTTGTTGCCTCAGTGTAATTTTGTTCAAATTGAAATTGTTTCCTCAACCCTACGTCCCCTCATAAACATACTAAGATATAAAAACAAACATAAAAAGAATAATGTCAGTGTCTAATGGTTAATTAGAAATGCACAATCTGATAGTATATGTTCAGTAAATAATATTTGAAATGTCTGAATAAAAATATGGAGGGAACACAGGACCCTTGGAACACGGGGCTCCTCTCGTTCCTGCCTCCGTCTCGCTCCGATGCGCAAGTCTCTCCAGGTGTCTTTCATAAAGGTAAGTGCATGCACTTATTCGCTTGTCTCTTGATCGAATGAATTCGATTTATTTATTTGTGTCATTCCAAGGCTGATGTTTGATACTGTCGCAAAAGGTTAAGGTGTTGAACTCAGCCCCATGCCTTAATCCTGACCAATCAGTTTTTCTACAGAAAGATATCCCGTCTGATTCTGCCGAGCGCAACGGATGTGGTAGTGCTGATGGAGCAAATGCCAACAGACCTGCTGGTAAATGAGCAGCTGATTAGTGGAAAAAAACACAGGCGGCCTAGTTGAGGCGCTTGACCAAAACCTCCCTGTATCTTTTTTTTTCTTGGGCTGATCAGCATCTATTTCAGCCCCACACTGTGGAGCTGTGATACTCCTGCCTGTCAGCAATTTGAAGTTTGTTCACAGCCTCGCTGTCGCAGCACAAAGTCCGGCTCTCTTTAACCTGGATTAATGAAATAATCTGAGCCCGAACCGATGCAGTCGGGTCGAACATGGGAGGGTTCAGGCTGGGAATTACAGTCCTGTGTTCAGACATTTACATCCAAACACAGAGGCTAGCTACTTTCTAAGGTTATGAGGTTAAACTTTAATTGAACTGTAAAACTGAAGCAAGAGGCAAACAATCAGCCGGTTCATTCAATTATAATTCATCAGTGAAAAAAACATGTAGATTTGCCTGTCTGACGCTACATTTGTCGCATCCATGTCACTGTGATATATTTATCCACAATAGAGTAGCGACTTTATTTCTATAATATTATAACCTATATCAGATCGGGGATGCGTACACTCTCAGAGAGATAACATTTCTTTTTAGAGCACTTCTCAATTAAGTAACAAAGTGCTTCACAACAAAGATGAATGGAAATAAACTAACAGAAACACAGTTGGGATGGAATGATTCCTTTATTTAAAAATCATAGTGACATCAAAGCTTTTCGAAATAGTGAAAGATGAAAAGAAAACACTTCAGATTTACTGTCTGGTAGAGGAAATGACGTTATCAGCCTATAGATGTGCAGCACATCATTAACAATTGACGGCGCTTTAAAATGAGGCTGGAGTGAGCACGGATGTCTCATTTTACCCACTGTTCTCTCCTCAGCTGCATCTCAGGAGGGAAAGACCGAGAGGAGACAAGTGGACGGAGCCTGCAGACTGAGGAATGAGAGGAGGGGATCCGTTCTCACAACTTTTTTTGTGAGTAGCCTTAAAGTATTTCAAATGTAACTTGTATATTGCGCCGCACTGGCATTAGGCATTGGCAGAGGTATCAAATTGTTTTGCACGTGAGTGACGTCGCATAACTGAGTGTCAGTCCGTTCAGATTAAAGAATGCACTGAGCGCTCACAACGCCAAAAGGCCAATGAACTGGTGAAAAATGATCAGACAAGGAAGACTGTAGAAAACTAAGGATTGATGAACAAATAAATCTTTCTTTTAGCCTAACATAACCCGAGGGGCTGTTTGTAAAAAAAAAAAAAAAAAAATCCAGTTATTCAATAGGCTTGAGTAACTGGATTTTCTATTCATGTTGTACATAAGTGGCATACTTAAACATTTTTTTTACAAAGCATCTTAGAGTAAACTTTATCTGTGTTTGTTACTGTGACCATGAAGACAAGGGTCCTTATACCCTAACCTTTTTCTAAACGCAACCAAGTAGTTCTGGCCCCTAAATTTAACTGACAGGAACCATTTTAAGAGTTGTCTGAGCGCATGTGCTCTATGGCTGTAAGAAAAAAACCCAGAAAAAGCCCTGATGGTATTGGGTATGAGGTGGTGCAGCTGAGTCTCACCCACAAAGGCACAAATCCTCTAGAGGAATGATGAGAAAACCAAGACATCTGGCATAAATCACACATTTTATTTGATATTTCTTAAACATACATCAGTCTTTTCCCTTTATGGCAACATTGTACACATGTATACCATAGGGAACTTCAACGCATCTTAGAAAGATAAATCTAAAATGTGGTGGGGGAGGGAGGAATATGATTAAACGAAACATACAAACATGTTTCATACAAACATTTTTTCTGGAAAGTATTCAGGTAACCTCATTGCCAAATACACCATGCAAATAAATCTCAATGTCTTAAATACAAACTTAACCATTAAACATTGTGGATCCCTGTAACCAAGTGCACCTTTATCATAGAGCTGTAACATGGCCGCCCACTTTGGCAGAAGTTAATTTCCCATTCATTTTCTCTACAGGAATTTAAAAAAAAAGTCCAAATATAAAGAGTTTTGAGATTTGAACCAAGCCATCAGCTGCCTGCAGAATGAATCATGAGCTTTTAAAAACAGATTCAGAAATAAAATACTGATGAAAAATTAAAACCACTCATGCAGCAAAACTGTTCGTAACATTTTAACAGGGACTTAACTACTCATTCCATGTGGCACTGCAGGTGATGTCAGTTACCTCATTTTGTGGTGTTACTTCATTTTAGTGATACTAAAAAACTACAGAACAGTGACTACTATAACTGATTACAGTAATATCACTGTATAATGACAGGGTGTGGGTACAGCAACATCTCTGATTGGTGGGAACTTGCTAAAGCTTCATGGGTAGTGTGGTATTTCACAAAGAACCCATGAATAAGGCAGGATTTCTTAAAAATAAGCTGAAATCGATTGGTGGCATCCACCTTATGAATTTTCAGTCTGATAGCTGATGGGAAGTGGCTAATAATTCCCTGAAGGAAGACTGATTGGGAAATCTACTTCCTGAAACCAATTGGTCAAAATCAGTGTTTATTTCGTGATTCAGCTCTTGACTCCCAAAAGTGTAAAACAATGTCACACATGATTGTAAGCCAGTCTAGTGTGTGATCAGGGCTGTAAACAGTCGGCAAAGACTCAGCCAAAGGTGTAGCAGGATCTTGGGTCCATGCACTAGAAGAAACTGTCACACAGGGTTAAGCTCCAGTTCAGACGACGCGGACAAACTGAGAGGAACAACATGAGGGGGGACGACCTGCTGCGTCAATATCACGATATAAAAAGTAAACAAAACAGAAAATAGAACAACCGATAAAATTCACATGATTACTTCCTTATGAAAATATGATTTAACTTTAAAAGCGTTCCAAGAGTCATAGAATGGCCTTGAAGTATTATATGTATACAATATATCTATAGTTTACATTCTATCATAAGAGCCTTTTCTCACGTTGCTCTGCGATGATGGAGGCAAACACAGACATGACAGCAAAACATGTTCAGGTTTTCTTTTCCCTTCTTACACATTAAGAGTTAAAATTCCTAGTAAACATACTTAATGTCAACTGCCAGCGCGAAAACAGATTTGTCAAATTTTCCAACTCAAATGGATACTCTCCCGAGATTAAAGCAAGGATATAGCGAATCACGTCGTTCACCAAAATCTATATACTGTAAATCACCAAAACAAAAGCGAGCTTGTGCCTGTAGTTTTTATAGACGGCAATTCTGAAAAGATAGACATTTAAAAAAAACAATAATAATAAGATATGTGATATATTGGTCATTATGCCAAAAGGCAAAAAACATCACAACAGCTGATGAGTCCTCTTTGTCATATTAAAATGAAAAACTGTCACTACATGACTGGAAGGTTTCACATACTGTTTCAGCAGCCCATTAAAAATCCATGAGTTCTCCTCGAGCCTGGCGGTGGAAATATCCTGCTCTTTTGAAAACTGTTTCACCTTAAAACAGATCTTAAAAAAAAAAAAAAAAAATCTAATTAAACCATGCTGCAAATGTTAATATCCTGTAATGAGAACACCACACATTCTCACTAGAAAATAAAGTCGTCAACATATGACGTTTTTTCTCTTTTTTTTTCCCCCTCAACATTTAAAATAATTTTCAGTCCAGCAGCGACAATATGTAAACAACACTCTGAGAGGGCGGAGTCCTAGCAATGAACAGGGATTGGCGGAGGAATTTGATGGACACTTGGTAGGCGGGGGTTTGTGGTCAGCTGACTGCTGTAGGCTGGAGGGCATCAGGGGGTCAAAGGTCGTCCTCTCAACTGAAAAAGATACAAGAGTCACATGTTGACTGGTAATAAGAACAAAACTCACAACATAAAAAGAATCAGATTTTCTCATTCCAATTTTCTCATTATATATTGCATATATCTAAATGTTTAAACTGCATGGATTTTATTTTTTATATTTATCAGTTTTAATTTTCCTGTAGCACAGGAAACACAGAGGTGTTATAATGAAGTCTTTCATTAATTAAATACATTATACTTTCTTTCAAAATATTAAATAGTTATCATTATTTGATGTTGAAACAACCAAAATTCTCCAGGGGGAATCATTATATCTTTTTTTCCCAACATACCCAGACTGAGGCAATACTGAGATGTTCAATACGATTTACACCTCTTTCCGTCCACTGATTTGGTTCCTACGGATAGCTTTCAGTTAGCTTAGCATAAAGCCTTGAGGTCTACAGGAGTTATTAGCCTAGCTCTGTCAAAGTGAAAACATAAACCTTACAGCAACTCTGAAGCTGTCCTATTTACACAACATATCATGTGTATTTGAAACACACATCTTGGAACTCATTCAGTTCCTATGGTTAGCATATTGTGTTAGCAAAGCATAAAGACTTGAAGTCTACAGGAGTCATTAGCCTAGCTCCATCAACATGAAAATATAAACCTTACAACAACTGCGAAGTTGTCTTTATGCTAAGCTAACACGAGATGTGTGAAAATGGTTTCAAACATCTTGGCTTAGTCTGAGTAAGTCGGAAAAAGGGTATTATGCCCAAACATTGGAGTATTCCTTTAAGCAAACATCATCCAGTCATAGAAGGGTGGTAAGGGAAGACCCGGTGTAATCCATAAAGCCACCAAGGAAAAGACGAAAGGACTGAAGCAGGACTCTGAAGTTTCAGAAAAAACAGGAGAAACTAACCAAGGCGAAAGTGAGAGGGGAGGCAAGGGGGTGGGACAGGGCAAGA
>OMLF01036722.1:10901-21007 GCA_900302615.1 Holocentrus rufus | reverse complement strand
GGCTGTTTGTATTTGGAAGGAATGATTTTCCATTTCACTTAATTTATTTCAAAATGGCTTTGTGTCTGTCTATTCATCTACCTCTGACATTTTCATGTTATTTTTTTTTGGGGGTTAATAACAAATATTTTGTTTTAGTTTTTGTTTTCATAGGACAACTCGTTAACGTCATCAATTCGACATTGCCCCAGTGGATCACTGGGTAAAACGCATACCACATACTATTGGGCGCAGCGGCCTGGGTTCCATATCGGCTCGGGCTCTCTGCTCTTTGCCTTGTCTTTCCTGACTCCCTCCACTGTACCTATTCAATAAAGGGGACAAAAGGCTCTAACCTGAGGATAGTGAATCTGGATTTACAGGGTAGACATTTGATAATGGACTCTGCTCAGCCACTAGGCTTCTGTTAATGAAAGATGTGATCTGTTCCATTAGAAAATTAAAAACAAGGGTATAATTAATAGTCTGCATCTGACCAATATAGCCATAGAAACAGTATTAAGCTGTTGGGAAATAAATAAATAAATAAAAAATTGTCCTGGGTACCTTGAGGGGCAGTGGCCCCTACTGGAGCAATCTATATTAGAAAGCTCTATTCTTGGCTGTATGGTTGAGGCCACAAGTGACAAAGCAAATTGCAGCCATCAAGCTACTGGCCTGGCCATAGGCCATCAACCATCAAATGAATGCCATTGTAGCTTTGAAAAGAAATGAACCAGCTCCGTTGCCTGTGTTGCATCGTGTCCAGTGACAGCAGCCTGAGAGCATCAAAAACAGCCACCACTACTGTGTGTGTGTGTGTGTGTGTGTGTGTGTGTGTGCACAGGATCAAAAGTTTTGCTCAGGCTTGTGTCCCTGTTGCATGGTAAACACTATTAAAAAGGGGGGGGGGGCAATATTTGAGCCGCGATGACAGGTATAGGCCGTGTTGCCCACTGTGGCTTATCATTGACCTATATCGGCGGAAGAGACTGCATTAGCGCTGCCTCTGATCTACAGCTTTGCATCTGGTTATCTAAGCCAACTTTGATCTGAGCCGGTCCATGTAGCAAAAGTCAAACCTATCATGAGCATGTGCGACGGAGTGAGAGCGAGAAGGAAAAAAAATGCATGAGATGGGAAGACAGGATAAGCTAATAACCTATTCCATCCTGCACACTAAAGTGATTTTATTAAATCCAATCAAGCTCTAAACTTTGGTTGGCTGTCGGCTAGACTTGTTTTGTCTGGCTGAGCATGGTTGCTAGGTTACTGTAAACTCGCTCACCTGAGAGAGGTGGCCAAAAATGGGCCCTTTCAAGATTACCTGCCTCTTCATATTCAAGAAATCTCAGATTTAGGGAATGCGACTCCACTAAACCAAAAATTTCATGGAGGATCTTGAATATGGAGATTGTCATAGTATTTGGCTTTCTGCCAGGAAAACCTGCAGGAAAGCAGCCAAATAGAGAGAAAATATTGTTGGGAAAATATCCACGGACATAAATATCGACTGCCTCAGTGCTCAACAAGAGCAGGAGTAATTTAGTCATTTAATTAACACAGCTTTGATGATATTAACCTTGCTGGTCCTACTGAAGCCTCAGAGGTTTTTAATTTCCTCACTACTCTGATTGCGTCCTTTTGCCAGCTGTAATCCTGGCACCATGGGGTACAAGGACACCTGAAAATCTGCCCCTGAACACATTTCATTACCACAAACAGACAAAACATGAAAACCTGCGGTGAGACGTCAAACATCTATGTTGCGACACTGTCAAACAACAGCTGTTATAAAAACTGCTCCAAAGGCTATCATTGGAGAAGGCTTGTTCAAAGCAGTTGCACGTTAATAATGGGAAAATGAACTCTTAAATTGTTGCATAACATTATAGAACTAATTTTGTTCAAATGTGTACAACATGAGAACTCATAAGCCACTTCCATGTTCACATTAAGTTCATATCTACTCTAGTGCTTCATATTAGATCCAGTAATGAGAAAATTTCCCCGCACTAGTTCCCATAGATATTCATTTTCATCCATTTGACTTTTTTTAATTGGCTCATTGAACTCTCTCTTTGAAATGAATCCTCGCCAGATATAGATACGTAGTAACCTATAGATATGCTAATTAAATAGGGATTGAGGAACATGCTAGATATAAAACCTTCATCCATATAAAGGCTATAAAAGGGAGAGAGATGTGTGAGAGTGCAGGAAGGTGGTGCAGAATCAAGCTAGTATGAGAATCCCTCAGTGGGAGCTCTGCTGGGATGACACCTATCATAACATTTGAGGGCAAGGACATGACAGTGTCAGTCCCATTTATTCAACAAGTTTTTTTTTTTCAGGGAACCACCAATGGAACACAAGTCAGGCTTTTCTTTTTAGATGTTTTAGGTAAGGCGACATGAAGGAGCAATGAAATATCTGAGTTAAAGTGAGTAAAATTGATGAGTAAAATGCTTGCCAAGTTTGATTTACTTTCAACACTGGGAGAACCTTAGGAGAGCTCCGCAGTTTGTTCTGTAAAAATGATGGAGGCAACAGGTGTAGCAATCCAAGGTCCTGTAATTTACCGTAACCTTTGAACAGACAGCACCTCCTTACTCAAGCCTGAAATCCTTTCCTCGTATTAACCATCAAAAGTGTGGCAATGCATTGATTCAAAGACTTAAAATTGATGTTTTTTACGATAATAAAAGAGTGCTGAAAACTGGATTACTATGATACAGCTGCTGCAGTACTAATGTACTGTAGTTGAGATGTATCACAGGAAACAATACTCTGGCTACCACTGATTTTCTCTTACTAGACTCAAGTGTAGCTGGCCTTTTTGTGTTACCATGACAACAAAATACAATTTCCTCCTGTTTGTTGCACAGCCCTAGTGTTCACTTTCCAGTCAGTGGCAGGAACACCACAGAAAATGAGCCCCTTCACACAATCCAAGAGTTCCCACTTACCAACTAGCTCCCCCCCCTCCCCTTCAAATACTCAGACAATCTCCACTGTCTGATACAAATGCCTCTCTATTTAATAACATAGCGACTGACTGCTGCAAGCCTGCGTTACCCAGACAACTAATGACAAGCACCGGGGGTAGAGACGAGACTGACAAGAAGACAATAGGCTCTATGTTAAAAGTGACTGGACAATATATTTGTTGTTGTTACAAAACTCCTGAGAGATACAATGGATTTCACTACAGGAATTACTACCAATGTTGGGATTTTCACAATGACTAACATCCTTATGGTGCTCTGAATTGAAATCCTGACTGAGATTAGTGGAAGTATTTTACACTGCAGAAGATCTTTTAGATAGTGCTGTCATGTTAATCGGGAGCAAAACATGAGTACAGGTGTATGAGTCACGATACAATAAATGCCATTGAGGTGTTCAGCTCACTATTACAATTTTTTGGTTGGGTAAAAAGTAGGTCAAGCACCTCATGATTTGATTAGAAAAAGTATCAGATGATTCGAGGTTTGGTGATGCCAAGGCGCTGCTGGGAAACTGTGTCTAATTGAGGGTTGGGAGCCTGGGAATTGGACAGATGTGTTGAGAGACCAAAGATGGACTGACCCATAATGACTAAGGGTCATTCTCTCATCATCTGAGGAACTGTTGCTGCGCACACATGCATTTAAGTTTATATAGTTTAGCTTTTGCTTGGGACAAAAACAAACAAATCATGATGTCTGACTAAACTTAAGCAATAGTTACACCAATGTTAACATTAAAGTTGCTGTTAATGTGAATATGAATATTATGAGTTATGAACCAAAGACACTGACAGACGTCTGTTATGATCTGAAAATGTAAACTAGTAGAGAAAGCTAAGGTAAAGGTAAGAGCTACTGTTAATCTGTCTCCCTGTGTTAAATCCCTGATGCCTCTTCCCATCAGAGACGGCAGCAGTAGCATCCCCCTGCATCAACTCTACTACAGCACATCATCATAATGACAGAAAAACACAGCTGCCTTTGAGAACGAAACACTGTCAGTTCTCCCTGCTGTGCTTTATGAGCCCAGTATTTTTACTTGGAGAAACTGCACAATGAGGAGAAGAGCAGCGCTGGGTTTTCATCGTTTTCTGACAGCTTTACTTCACTGTCCAACACTAAAGGGGGACCCGCTGAGCGTGAGTGTTTGTGTGTTTGTGTGCACGTTGTGTATGTGGGGAGGGGGGCAGTTAACAAAGTAATGACCATGTAGAACTACAATCTCCCTGTACGTCAGAACAAAGAAACACAGACTCACACTCGTTTACTCACTCTTAACTTTGAACAAGCTGACTTCATGAGATACTAACAGATATGACTTCCATAGTTATCTGTTCTCATAAGTAAACATGTCATTAACCCCATAAAAAACAGCACAGCCTTGAAAACTTGACAAAAAAAACATGCAAGACACTGCCACAGACATACCTGAAGAGTATTAACTTCCAACAATTTTGTCTGTTTGAGCTCAATCCACCTTGGCATGGCAATGTAAATCTTTTCCTGCCATACTGAGTGGCAATTTCTCAGTGAATACTTTAGGTTACTATACTGTTGAAAAAAAACATAAAATGATAATAGGCCCTTGCTGCCTGCACTGGAAAGCCAGCACAGTTGGTCTGTTGCTATTCCTGCCTCTTTTCCCTGTTTAACAAGCCAGCACTGTCACTTGGTTCCGTCCCATCCATTTAAGTAAAAAAACAAGCAAAACAAAGCAAAAACTCCAAATTTTGGCAATTTAGTTTTTAGTTTTTGTGAGTTACTACTGAGTCATGCTCAATATGGTAGGGGGGAGAAAGAACACAAAGCTTAGATGTTTGGATCGGCTGAGAGATTTTATCTATTTTTGCATCTCACGATTTGATTTTGAAAGGGTGGGGGACATGCCCTACTACTATGCATCAAAGTTTAGTAAAATGCACCAATTTTTGCTGTACGTATGTTTGGAAACATGTCGAGAGGCCCTGAAGGCAAAGAAATCAGTGTCTGTCAGCAGCCAGAGGCAGAGTTAAACACCAAAAAATATCACGAATAACAACAGACAACAACTGTCTCCATTATCTGTTTAAGGTGCAGCAGAAGAAAGTCCAAAGAAAAAAGAACTGGGCTCTTTACAACTCCATTACTGCTGCCATCAGGCCTTATCATGAGCATGTGATTATGTAGCTGCATTTTAACAGTCAGTGGCTTCAACCATTGCAGCACTTTAAGTGGAGTTAGATTGAGCCTCTAGGAGAATGGAATTCATGTCTGATGTGATGCTTGTTTTCTCTGGTTTTAATGTATTTTTAAATATCAAACTGGTTGGCAGTTGGACTCTCTTTTGGAAAACTATAACAAATACTACAGCTACTGTTGAACTGGCAAGAAAGTGCATACAAAAGTAAAAACCAGGATCTGTATCTTCAAAACTTACAAGCCCTGTCAAGGTGTCATGGATCTAGTCAAGCATGGAATAGGAATGTGGCCAAGTAGTGTGGATGCCCCTGGGTATTGTTTAAGGCCTGGGGTTTATTTTTGGAACTAGGAGATGTGGATTTATTTTTTAAAGAGTGTGGCTGACTCAGCCAAAGAATGTGGTTTTCCCAGATCTAGCAGACCAGGCATTATGACAACCAGATTAATCAAAGTTTGAGAGAGCAAGTCTGCTGTAATGCCACTGATTACGGCAAATTTCCAAAATTACCTGCAATCACCTTTCCAAAATCAAACAATTTTGGAAAAACCTTGAATTATCGCAAATCACCTCTCAGCTCTCCTAGCTACAATATGCAGCTATGGCAACAGAGCTTAACAATAAAACTGGAACAGCTTAATTGTAAAATGTCATACCATGTCCAAACGCTGTGTTTTATTCAATCACCCCTTTCCCTCCAGCCATTGTTTTCCAGATGTTTCAGGCTGAGTGGAGATAGGCAACCATCACTTGTAAAAGCATTTGAAAGCCGTCAACTGGAAAATGTTCATCTACATTTTGCATATTAAAAGCGTTCAAAATCGACATAATCACAGTGAGAGTAGGCATACTGCATCTCCGACTCCTACGTAAAACATTTCCAATTTCACGCCATGTACCCATCTTTTAGATAGTGCATCATTTTCATTATCACAGAAGGGGGGATTCTTCTCATCCGTCCTTTCAAAAGGAGGGGATGATGAATATGAAATACTGCATGTGTTGCTGCATAACTGCGCTGTAAAAACTGTCCAACGGACAAAAGAGATAAACTCCCTGCACCTGAATAAGCCAAAAGCTCTACAGGGGCCTTCAGTATTTCAACAACATCATTAACATAACACTGTTAGTACCAAGTACCAGTTAATTATCAATTACCAGAGACACACAAGGATAATTGGAGACTTAAGGAGACAAATTATGTGACAAAAATGTATCGGCCAAACTACAGCCTTATCTCATACAGGATGTTAAAAAGTGCAAAGATAAAGCAGCTTTACATGAGCTCTGTGTATTACTTTCACTGGGTTTACAGTTCGATAAGCTCGGATTGTTATCTTCTTGTCGATATTCTCTCAGCTGCTGAGAAAAGGTGTGTCTTGAAAATGACGTATTGAAACAACCTTGCACAAACACTTCAGCCGAGCAGAAAACCGCTACGGGCCAAGGGGCATTCTGGACGGGCCCTCCCACATTATGAACGGGCTCTTAATGGATTCTTGACCTTGGTAATCATGCGGGAGCCTTGAGGACACTGTGTGCCTGAAGACCAATTGACCTGATAAAACATCTAGCAATAATGTTGACCACCCAGTATGCTCTGCAGCACTCACAAACACACACACACACACACACACACACCAACACACCAACACATCCCCGTGCTCTTGAATAATAACAACCAAGGCTAGGACATTGTGATTGGTGTGAATGAAAACATCTCATTATTTGAGGATGCAGGATGCCACTGAGCACAAAAGAAACAAGAGATTACAATTCAGTCTATGATCTTGAAGTAAATGCATCAGAAAAGAAAAAAGGGAAAGATTTCAATCTCAAGAACTGAAGAGATTGGGGTGGGAATGAAAGCCTGAAGGGGTGAATGAGTAAGAAAAAAAAAAGAGTAAAAGCGAAAAGATAAGCAACACTAAAGGAACAGTAGGATTAAAAGGAGGTTATTATATATAAATGCTTGAGGTAAGCCATTAAAAATGAACTTACTGGAATCATCCAGTTAGCTAGGTCACCATACTTCGACACCTGCATGGCTCCCAGCATTGTCAGGTTGATGTGACCCCTGAGGAGGATGAGATGAGACAACAGGGGAAGACAGTCGTCAACTCTGAATCATTTCAGTGCATTAGATCATCTATCCATCCACTGGAAAAAAAAACAAAAAAAAACAAAACACAAGCCCAGTAAGTCTTGATGGGCATTTTCCTCACTGTGATGTCAATGTTGACATTTCCCCCCCTTAATTTATTTCATGATGCATGTTTTTAATTCATCTTTCATGTCAGAGAGAAAATTTGTTACAAGACATATTGTTAAGTAAGGTAAAAACGTTTAATTTGAGTTTTCGTGACAATAAAGCTTTCCCAACACATGTCATCGAAAATGACTGCTTTCCCAGCTCCTCTATTCTCTAGAGAGGAGACAAAGTGCAATAAGTATGCTTAACAGAACTTGTCAGAACTGTCAAGGCAGTACCAAGGCTTTCATTTCTCTTTCCCCCCTTCTTATTCTACTCTATCATATTACATTTTTTTTCTTTGATATTCTGCATGGTTGTCTGTCTATAAGTATTATCTACTGTAGTCTCCGGGTCAAATGCCTGTTACATATGAATGTATGGTAATTGGAGAATAAATCTGAACCTGACTCTAAAGAAAAATTGGTTATTTCACCTCTCTAGAAATGTGTGGTCCTTTTCTAATAAGAAATTTCTTTTGAATTTCTCTTTGCCAGGTAAGTAAGTAAGTGTCACAATGCCATATTGGCCAGTAACCTTTTCACACAGTCTGAATGACATCTGAATGACTCCCTGGGGACCATCATGCGCCCTTTCTGACTGTAAGTCAAAGCAACACGAATTCTCCATATCATGTTTCCTCCTCACGGTTTCCCCGCAGCCTGGATAATGATCCAGCCTTATGTTAATGGAAAATTTATGTTATTCTATTGGTATAGGTGTGAGGCCACTGGGAGGAAAAAAAAAAAGTTAAGACTAAGACAAAAAAAAAAATCCCTTATATAAGCAGGTGAGCAAATTTTACATTGAAACTCAGACAGTATCTGATTCTGTACACAAGTTAACAAAGGAAAACAGGTAGTGTGGCATATTTCTATGAACAATGTATAGCACTTTATTTGGCCAGTAAAATTATTTTTGGAGGGTTTTAACAGCTCTTGGCAGGTGAGCAGAAAGTTAATTTCGTGTTTTGGATATAACCAACATTTTCTCTGGCCGTGTAGCACGCATGGAAGAGTTTGCAGGTTTTCATTCCAACCAAAGATGACACCAGCTGGTTTCATCAGTGAGTTCTTCTCTCTCAGGTTCAAAGAGTGTTAATCAGTGAAATCTGCTCCACGGCACGGGACTGGACGCCACTGGCTTAGAGGCAACATTGAACATAACCCACTACACTGCTCTCCTTCTCTTGTGCTCCTCATTCTCAGGGAGCCTGGTCTCCTATTTTAACTGTGTTCCCACAACACCAGACATGCAGGCCCAGACACACACACACACACACACACGCACGCACACACACACAGAGTCAGCAGGGCTCCACTCAGTCCCCACTAGTGCGACTGTTGGACAGCACTATTTATGAGAGCCATTGGATTTCCACTGGGTGGACAAACAGAATTGATGCTCTAAAGAAGGTGGGTGGCCCATGTCAGACAGCCAGCGAGTCAATAAGAGCCAGGCGAGTATTGGCAAGGCTGTTGTCTCACTGCGCTGACAATAGCTATTTGCTAATACCCAGAGGTTACAAATCATTGTTATTTCCACTGGTCCCATCCAGCTTGATGGTTACAGCTGGCCTGCAGGTGATAAACTATTGACACCGAGGAAATCTTGTTGAGAAAAATATAAAATCTGATTGTTTCTTTACACACACAAAAAATTTGATTCCCACTATTAATAAAAATATTAACATGCTAAATGCATCGTATTTATAGCATTTTATAAGCACTTTTCTAGCCTACTGAGTACTCTGAGGGCAGGACAATACATGCTGCATATTCACGCATTTACACCCACTTTCATGCACTGATGGCGGAGGCTGTCATGCAAGGCGCCAACCCCCTCATCAGGAGTGGTTAGGGGTTAGCTTTCTATATGTAAATCAAAAAATGTCAAGTATAGCGTGAGCATTTAATGATGTATGAAGTGTATCTAGGCTGCAGTCGGTACAGTAACTTTAGGGGCTTGGGTGTAACGGCCTTACCCTCTGATCATGGCAAATGACTCATCGCTAGAGAAATACGCAGCTCCAGGAAGCACGGTGACAGTCTCCTTTCCTGTGGAGGGAGAGGAGACATGTTTCAAGGTTCTGCATAAAAGCACAGTGGGCTTCATTTATGATAATAACAAACTTTGTTTATAAAGCACTTATCGAACAGCCGAGTAAAAATGTGCTTCACAAAAAGCCCAAAACACAAAGAAAATGTAGAAAAGTGGGACAGTTTTGTACAAACACAAAAGTGAATGTAATAAATAAATGAATGAATGAATGAATAAATAAATAAAAAAACATAAGAATATGCAGCTGGTAAATTATAACTGTGAAAAAGAATCAGGAGAGGAGAATGTGTCAACTATTCACAACATGTTATGTAACAAGACATTAACATTTTAACTGAGGGCCTGTACATAATTATATTGTTAAAAAAAGAATCGGCATTCAATTAATTAAACATTCATCTGTGGTTTACAGGCAGGAAGGGAAAGATGAAAAACATTTCAAGTACATGCAATCACGTACATTTTATCCACAAATCAAGGTAAGTCTTTACAAACTTCTGGCATACATGTTTTCTGTCTATGAATGTTTTCACACACTTCAGATCAGAAAAAAAAATCATATTGCCTAGGAGCAGCCCTCACCAGCATTGATCAGATCTGCATCTACTTGCTCTTCGGAGGGGTATGG
>OMLF01036722.1:0-10881 GCA_900302615.1 Holocentrus rufus | reverse complement strand
CCCTACAAACAGGAAAAAAAAAAAAAAAACAGTACATATACACACCAGACACACACACGCACACACACACACACACACACACACACGTCATTCAGCCTGACTGGCGACCATGTTCTTTCCAGTCAGGAGACAGACACAATGATATCTTTCTGATTAGATGAAACATTGATTTTTTTTTTCTGTGTTCAACAAAAGGAGCAATTCTTTTGGGCAGAGAAGGGAGAGAAAAAGAGAGAAGAGAAGTGAGGAGAAGAGATGAGAAGGGAAGCGAAGAGAGGAGGAGAAGAAGAAGAAGAGAGAGGAGAGGATAGGTTCCAGCAGCATCATTATAAAACTGACACTTATAATTAGGAGAAACTTTGACAAATAAGGCATTAGCATAGCTGCCCACATTCTCCTGTCAACACAGCGAATTGGAAAGTCTTGCCATAGCAGCAGCCTTTGTTGAATGCTCAACCAGCATATAAGGATTGTGAAAAAGAAATTGAGGAGAAAGTGTCAAACTGCCGCAATCTGTTATATAACAAACGGCTAAAAATGATCTTGTTAAAAAGGATGGGCATTCATCTAACTGTGTGCTTAGAGCACAATTCAATTTTAAATGTTTACTGCTGTTGAAAATGACAGTTTTCACACAGGGGTAACAGTGTGCTACTCATTAGTGTGTTTACATGAAACTTAAAGCACTGAAACCTGTGGGGAACAAAAAAAAAAAAAAGTGTGAGCATCTTACCAGTCCCAGAATGCCATTCTCACTCTGGAGGTGTACAGTGATGTCAGATTTGATGAAGTTACTGGCCAGCATGGGGATACCGATACCAAGATTGGCTGATGGGCTCTTTGTCAAAGATTATTTTTTACATAAAAATGCACTAAAAAACAGCATTTGATGAAGAGAAGCACATATTATGACTCTTTAGGCTGCTTTCGGGACTGGTGCTGCTATATTTAATTTTGGTGCTGACGCAAGTCCAAGTATAATGTGCTGAAATAATGACTGGCTGGATGGATAGATAGATACATACTGTAGATAGCTAGAAGACAGCCAAATACTTCCTCAACAATTTGGCCAAGATATTTAAACTCCTACATTTACAAGAGTATATAAAGAAAATACTACTAAAAATACTACTTCTAAAAATACTATAAAACAGCATGTGCGTATCTCTCCACCACAATTTTACGGTGCAAATGCTTCAATAATTCAATAGAATAATTATAAAAGGAAGATAGAACACTTTGAAAGCCTTTATTTTTCTGTGGCTACAGGCTATCACTTGGTTTGATTTTCTATTCATTTGTAGTAAATGGAAACGAAGCGCTAAGTCCACCAGGCAAAACAGGGTCAGTGGGATTGTGTTAAGTCCTGGCTGCTCAAGTATTCTTTTTAAAGGATACCATACATGCCATCCTCAAACTCCAGGGCTGCCCGGCGAATGATCCTTTCTCGAACGATATCAGAGTCCTTCTTTGGTTTGGGCTTCTCCTGCTGACTTTTCTTTACTGTGCGTTTCTGGAAACACAGAGAGAGAGAGAGAGAGAGGAAGCAAGAATGGTAAAGGATGGTGTGAGAAATGAAGACAATATGCAGAGAAGATTTCCATATGGCGCACAATATGTTTATTCATCAACAGGGACTCACACATGGATAAGAGCAAGACAAGTTGTTTCTAAACAATGAACCACACTTGTCTCCAACAGAAGTGTGAAAACCTGCCAATGAGGGCTAAGGTGGGAGACTATTAGAGGATTAATGATGCATTATTTTTTTAATTCGTTCAATTAATTGTTTGAGTGGTGTTAATTATCTACAGAGGAAATGATGACAGATGATTCAGGCAGTATAAACAGGATGAAATCTTGTGATGTCACTCAAGGCACATACCCAGTGAAATCCGCATTTCTGAACGAAGGAATGTATAAAAGAAGGAGAGGACATGGGGAGGGACAGTGCATGTGCCAAAACTGGTGCCATGTATGGAAACCTACGGCCTGGATGACACAGTGGTGAGTGTCTGCGGCCCCTCTGTTTATAAGCTTATTAGGTTATTACTCGAGCCAGGCATCAGAATTTTTTTTAACACTGGCAACTAGCTCACAACTGATATATTGGTTTATGTAAATTCATTTTTGGATGTGGCTGAAATTAACATTGCATCGTTTGCATTAGCTAGAACTGGACAGGCTCCCAGTGTTTTGAGACAACTAGGAAAACTAATGTGCACCAGTATACATTGTGTGTACTGGTGTGTTTTGTTATATGGTTGAATCTCAGTCCTGTCAAAGTTCAAACAGCATAGGTATAGTGGTTTATACTGGGACTTTCCATGCCCATCCCATTGACTTCAACATTAGTGACACCAAAGCTTGGCAAAAGTGCCAATCTGGAATGCTACGACGTGATATCCACTCCTTCTTTTATGCATTCCTTGGTCTGAACCAACCATTAATGCAAGCATTGAAAGGCATCGCTGTGTACCTCTATCCTCTTCTCATAGCTTGCTCCCTCGACAATCCTGTGGACGTAGATGCTGGGTATGTGGATGTCCTCCTCGGCAAAGGTCCCCACATCCACCACCTCCTCCACCTACACAGAGACACAGACAGAGCGATGAGCCCAAACCTCCCCTGCAAAACATCTCCTGACCCTGGTGATCAGGGTTAAGATAAGAAAACCATACGCTGATAGAATCGCTCTACCAGGAAATAACCTCTGCCTACCCAACTATAGGGCCTAATAGATTAACTGATAGAGAGCAGCAGAGGATTTTAAAGTTTCTCTGAGGAAAGTAATTTCCTGTTGTGTAGGCAAATCTAAAAATAAACAAGGTGACAGTAAACATGTCATCCCAAGCGAATAATGAAGTCCCCAATCAATAAGCAATATTTTACCTTGGGCCAATTAGTGTATTTTCTTTAATGCAGCGACGAGATGTATCACCTCCCCAAGTTTTATCAGAATCGGATCAGTGATGTCTGAGACAGGGAGGTACCTGACTTTGAGAGTCCAGCATAAATAGATGACATTTGTTCTCCAGATATTATCTAAATCATATTGTCGTGTATTTTACTGGGAGAGCAAAGTCAATACTTAAGGGGGAAGGTGTTGTATTTATTCTCTTGGCTGGTCTGCTGAAGTCTGTGTAAGCCGCCTGCATGCCCAAGCCAGCCTGGCTGACTAAAAAGAGAAGAGTGTTATGTGAGACAGTAAGCCCAGGGGAAGGAGCCTGATCCTGGGATGAGAGGGGATGGAGAGCTGGGTTGGCTATAGGTGATTATTTTGGTTTTGGAGGACTTTGGGTGAAGCAAACACGAGAAACAAATACAAAGTCCACTTTTTACTGGCCTGTGTGGAAAAGTTTATTTTTACATACATATGATTACTCAGCCTATTTGACTAGCTCTTCCTCATTACCCTCACGCATGGACGCTTTACATATTTTGATAGCATCAAAGTAAAGCTGAAATAAGACCAGCCACTTCTGTGTTGATCTGCATTCTAAGCACATTTTTATTTATAACTCAGACACTCTCAATTAATATTATATGGAAGCAAAAGTTATTATAAACAGGTATGTGGCTCTGTTAGCTACAAAGCAATAAATCCATGATTCTGAGACAAAATATCCCACTTTTATGCAAAATAATGGAAAAAAAAACTCCAGTGAGAATAATAGGAGCATGCATAAGGAGCATTTCTGTCTGGCTAACAAGACACAGATGGAAATGGCTATTGATTTGAGGCGAGTCGGGTCAACGTGACTTGGATAGAAAACCCACAGTGAACACACCCGCTGCCTCCTCCTTAGGTAACATTATGAACTGCAGAACCTACAGACTTCACTTAAATACAGGTGTGCAAGAGGACATTTATGTGTGGGCTCCACTCAAACTTCTTGTCTGTATTTTTAGCCCACTAGCTCCTACTATAATGTGAATATTGAGAGGTAGTCCGCGTTACTAAACACAGCGGTGCCTGGGATTTTCTAGCAGCAGGAGAATAACACCAAGCTGGAGAGGGCTCAACTCTAAGGAGTCTTCAGAGAATTCACTGTTTTCTTGTTTCGTTAAGACTCTTCTAGAGGGGGAAACACACTTGAGAGGAAACCAAATTACCAAACTCCACGGGGGGCTCTTATAAAAAAAAAAAAAAAAGAAAGAAAAAAAAGAAAAAAGCGAAGAGTACCAGAGTTATCTTCATGTCTCTGGGGAGAAAAAAGGGGACTTAGCCGTGACATAATTCTCGCCCCCTCCTCGGCTTTTCCATGCTTCGTTCCTGTATTGCTTAGAGTGTAGCCTATTTATTCCATTCACACAAGGGGCAGGCGGGCGTTCACAGGCAAATTGAATTGAATCCCTCCTTATCTCCACTTCCTCCCTCACCACTCAGCACTCAGCGCTGACTGAGAGGAGTCAATGGCAAAGAGCGGATCCCATCTTAGTGTTGTCATGGATACACAGGCTTTGGTTTGCGGTGAGCTAAGGTCGCTTAGGACAGTGAAGTGATTTTAGACTCCTTTTTCTGGTTCTCTCGGTAGGGTTATGGCGAATCTCTGATGCTCCGCGGTGCAAAGGAGGCCATGAGGGATGAGATCGGCAGCTCAGCAAAACTGATACAGCCCTCCCACACTCCCACTCTTACGTCTTTTTCTCCCAGGGCTCGAGCTGTCCTTCTGTGAGAGTGATGGGTGCCACGGAGATCTCTTCAGCTCCGCATGATTACGGCAGAAATAAAACAAGGAAGACTGAGGTCTTTGTAATCATTTTAAATGTTTGCTGGCAGCCATTTCTGGAAATCAGATGAATAAAATTCATGAGGGCTGACCCCCAAATCTGTTTCTTCAGGCAAAATCAGTTGAACAGTCCACAAAGGATTTTCACACTTAAAAAAAAAAGTACTCTCTCTTTTTCTCTGTCTGTCTCTCTCTGACACACACACAGAAACAAATACTGCATTCAATTCGATTTTCAATTAGCCTTCCAAAGCTAAGCCACAGCACAATAACAACCTCATACAATTTAAATGTGCTGTGTATATAAACAAGCTTCTCTTCCTTTCATCTAGGTGATGCGTCCCGGCTGCATCGGTGCTCAGATGTAGTTCAGATGCTAGTTCAGACAGGAGGATCAACAGAAGAGGAGAGCAGAAGCCCAGTAAAACACACACGCTTGCGCACACACACGCACACAAATGAGCGGGCGTGTGCAGCAGGCAAGCATGCACGCAGACACAAACACACACATTGATATTCCTATATCTGTAGAACGATTTTCACATCAATGAGAGCAGAGCGAGGCATGAAGTGAGCTGGCAGGAGGATACAGGGAATCAAAGTGCCCTCTGGGGACACACACAAACCTTTTTCTGTAAGTTTGTGCTTTTTTGGGCTGTGAGCACTGTCAAATCCTGTTAGGCTCAAACTGATGGGCACACACTATTACCAGACCCCTAAAATAAACCTCAGAGAGAGCACGTGTGTGTACACACAAAGTGTTTTCCTCTACGTTTATTATTGATCAATTGCTCAGCCAAAACAAAACATGCACTGCAATAACAGTGCAGTAAATCACCTCTTTGATATATGGGGCTCAAACCTAAACTGGAAAGGCCAAATTTTCAGAATACACCTGAATTGATGTTTTTTCTATGGTTTTACTGATAGCTGAGACTGCCTCAAGCTCTGTGCCCAATCACTGGCAACAAGCAAAATATTGCTCTGCACTGAAGAACTATTCTTTCCAGCACTCTCAAATGCAGAAACACACACGCAGAGAGAGAGACACACACACACACACACACACAATTTTTTTTGCATCGGTGTGTATGTGCATGCATGCTTTGATACACACTGTGATCAGTAAACACAGAGAGCACCGGTCTAGGATTCAAAGACACATGACCTTTCAGTAACACTAACTCAATGCTCTCCCACTTAAAGTATTGATTTGGGATGGTGGCACACATATTGATCATCAGGGTAGCATTGTCAATCACCTCACTTACACACACTCACACACACAGCCTTAAACTTTTTATTTGTGTGTTCTGAGTCAAGCCCTCATGTTGTGTGTGTAGTGTGGAACAAAATGGAAGTGAATAGTCTGGTTCAAAAATGAAATATCTGCTATTTCGAAGAAGACACTATAGACTTAAAATATGGTAGGAAGTTATAATTATACTAAATTATGGAAAAGCATTAAATATAATAGTTAACTAAAAACCTTGACAAAACTGCAACATTTCTGAGAATGGAATCATCAACTTCAAGCTTTGATTTTTAATTTTAAATCGGATTTACAGTATTAAAGAATGAAACTCTTAACACCTTGACTGCACTACTAAACTGTAATAGCTCAAGTAACTAATTCTTTAATTTTGGGGTTGCCTGAGCCTATAATCCATCCTGTCTGTGTGTGGGGTGTGTATGATGGGTGTGTTAAAATGCAACAAGGATAAAAAAAATAAAAAAATCGTGTGGCTACAGGCGACAGAGCACGAGGATGACAGTGACACCACACTCTCATTACCGTGTGTATTTATAGCCTCTCCATCTTCCTCCCAGTGTGTGTGTGTGTGTGTGTATGTGTGTGTGCGCGCGCGTGCACGTGTGTAGGCACTGGGCCATGCTCTGCTGCCAGTTTCGGGGCTCAGCTCCGGCTCTATCCTCTAACCCAGAATATTGACACCACAAGCAATCTGTTTCCTCTCAGTGGAAGCTTGCCGAGCCTATTATCCAGAAAATGGAAGACAAAGCCAGCCAATGCAAAGCCTGACAACATTACTGGAACTATAAATGTTTGCATTTCAAATGGTACATACTGTACACCAAAGCACTATGTATCAAAAGGACACGCCAACGGCAGCTTAAATGGCAACGTTTACATTTGAAATGACACGTAAGCCTATGCAATGGAGCTCAATGATAAGTTGTCATTAATGTTGAACGCATCGCCAGAGTACATAGCATGAGCCTTTTCCATTTGAAATGCTAATGTGCATATTTTCAGCAAAGCTGTCCTCCATTCTGCTGGCTCCCTCCATGTCTGTTTATTTATATTCTCTGTCCCATTTTCCCTGCATCCCCACTCGGTGACCTCCAGTAGCCTTTGTCATACCTTCCCTGTACAGTCTATGTTGTCCTGTTTTAGTATCAATCACATCAGACTTGACGTCAGCATGGCACAAAAATTACAGTCTATACTAACCAGACAATGTCAGTTCCAGCCTTCCTTAGTGATGTTATGCACTGTGTCACCCTAGATGGCAAGATCAAAATTTCCAGTTTGTCAGTTACTGTTCAGGGAGAGCAAGTGAAGTTGGAGCCATGTCTCTTGAGCAACATTTTGAGGCAATACAGATGGGCAATACTGCCATCAAAATCAGTGAAGCAATAAGCTGTAAGAAATGTGAGTAAACGCATGAAAGGCTCATCTAGTTTATTATTAACTTAATATGAGGCTATAATTTCGAAATTTTAAGAGAAGCTGGGAGTCCAGAGACCACATCTGGCCTGCTCACCACTTCAACTGGATTCCAACATCAAATTTATGTGCATAAGGTTTTGTACGAGTGTCAAAACTTTTGCCTCCGTAATGCAAGTATCTGACAGTAGTACTCCACTCCATTTGGTAAAGGGATGAATTGGGGTTGCAAGTCTTCATCGGTCCACCCAAACTCTAGTCAAACTCTAGGACCGGAGACCTGACCTGGGACCATGTACAGGTTTGGATTCACATTTTATCCACGTATCCAGGTTGGGTCCCATTCTGTTGCCCCTGGTCCAAGGTCTGTTTAACATTATGTGTAATACTCGAGTGGATCCAAGAAGACCCGGCCGGTAACTTGCAACATTGTAACATTGGCGCACACTTAAGCAGCCATGGCAACAAACGAGCAATCGTTGTTACAGTTCAAAAGGTCAAACAGTCGAAGTTATTACGCTAGATGCAACAAAACTGCAAAACAAAACTGTGATGTCACCATGACAGCAATGGACTTTTAAGCTGAAATAACGAGTGACTACAGTTTCAGAGAAGCTTTGAATGAAGTTGATAGCTGCGGGCAATCCGGAGACGCTTGTAAGCACCAGTGGATTTGGGGGTTTTGTCAGGTTTAATCCATCCCTCGCACAATCAAACACGAGGTACTTCTACTAAACAAAACAGACCTCCACAAAACAACCACTATATCTCCTAAATACACAACAAATTAAAATATATGTCTGGTAGTTGTTCCGCTTGGTCAGAGTTCTGAAAAATTACTGGCTAGTAAAAAAAAAATCAAAAAACAAAAAAACAGTCTGGCATAAACCCTGGTGGGGATGAGACAGAGGGGATAGGAGGTGAAGTGGAGGGCAGAAGAGGAGCTTACCATCGGGCTGACAGAAATTTAAAAAGCTCAAACCAGGCAATAACAGGCTGGCTATAATGGAACAAGACCAACAGTGACAACTCACACACTGCAAAAGGTCATAAAAAATATTGCATAATATTATATAATATATATTGCAAATTCCTTAAAAATGTATTTTATATATATGGATGTACTTCTTCACATATCAGTCTAATTTGGATACTTTGATGCTCACACACACTGAAAATGCCAAAAAGCTTTTATTGAAATTACCCTCAAGACTTTATTTTTTCTGAATATGGTATCCAGTAATAGGCATGTGCATTATACTTCTTTAAAAATTACAGGTAGACTATTTGTCAGACATATTTTAGCACAATGGCTGTGAGATTTAAACTCTTGTGGATATTTTGCCACAATACATAAATGTTCTTATTCTCTTGATGACATGGCTTTCTATAGTCTATATGTGAGCTTGTACATGGGTTCAATTCTTTGTAACGTGTGCTCACATTGCTCACACTCTTTTAACACTTTTAACACTATAATGACTATATGAATATTTGGTCCCCATTACTATCAAAGCTGTCTATGCCTGATGTAAGCACAGTCTCAGATTGTCTGTAGCAATGTAAAAGATGATGCTATCAGTGCTGTCAGGATTTATTTTCTTCAATATGTGTATACAATCAAACACTCACACACTTATGTATAAAAAGGCTTTCATACCAATCTGTCCATTGATATTACAACAATTTGTCATGATTGTAACCCATCCAGTCCTGTAATTACAATCATTTCCTCTGGAGAGGTTTCAGCGGAAATAGGACATGCTGTGTCAGAAAAGTCACTGCTATCCTTAGGACACTGTTAACTTTGTTCACTGGCTTTTGTCTCATACTATAGTGGGCCCAAAATTGCGTACTTGCCCTTGGAGAGATAGCACACCAAAACAGCTTTGCTCTGGACAATCAGGAGTTTATCAGTGTGGATTTATAGCCATGGTCAACTCTGTCTTGTATAAACACCAATGAACATCCTCAACATTTCAGTGAGGAATTTGAAAAGTGCTGAGGAACAAAAAGGATCTTATGTACACTAGAATGCCTTATCCATAGCATGTCACTGCTTTTCAAAACTGGTGCAAAATACAGACCCATACAGAATCCCATTCAATACACATCTTGAGCACAAATATGACTGTTTATCTCCTTCAGCAAGAAATTATGGAGGGAGAAAAACACTGTGGATCCATGTTTACTTTCCAGTGCTCGTAATTTCTAGTCTGAGCACTGGAGATAGTCAAGGGAAAAACTCAACAACAATGATAGTGTCTCAACAATGGACATCGTGCAGTGTAAAACAGCACGGTAATGTTGGCAGTGACAAAACTAAAATTCATGTGACAAGTAAACATGGCATCGAATCCCAAAGAAAACCCTACGCAACCCTTAATTCAAGGCCTGAAGTTTCTGAGGGGAATAAAACTCACCTTGCCTGCTTGTACCTGGTTCACACGGTCATGGCCATAACATCAAATCTTTCGTGCAAAATAATATCCAGGTTCAACCCTAACTGACAAAACAGAGTAATGACCATGAAAGCAAAACAGAGTCTTGAGTATTTTGCACTTGTAGAAAAATGTTCACGGATATTCTGAGAATTAGACATTGGTAATGTTATTCCTGAAAGTCTGAAAGGAATCTCTATTCATGAATATCTATCTGTGAAAGTGCAGAAATGATTTTTTGAAACCAAACTCAAAAGTTTGCATGTGTGAAAAGGGATTCAATGTCAAAACACAATGTCAAAAAAGACACAACATTTATACTGAGTTTGCATTTGGTTGCATCGCCCTCTCACACAAGCAGCTGTGTAGCCACAAACAAGGCTGCACACACACTTGCAAATTTTCTCTCTACATCAAAGTTTTGCATGCACTCATTTAATTTAACATTTTTTCCATGTTCACCAACTATTACGTGCAACTACAAAATTTTTTCTCATGTGGAAAAATGTAATGTTTGAATTTTGTTACATTAGCATTCAAATTTTTGTTTGATCATGCCCTTTTTGTACACATTCACATACACAATGATGTAAATTTATTTCATACATTCAAAAACTAATCAAAAGGTCTAACTCTAAAATATGCCTGAAGATTTTTCTACAAGCTTAAATACTTTAAAACAGTAATTTGCCTTTACAGATGATGGCTATTCCAGCAGATGGACAGTACAATGGATGGCTGATGTTGAAACCCCTGAGGATGGAGCTCATTCATATCCAATTAGACCCCTGCCCTCGCCGAAATAATGAAACGCATAAAAGTACATTCATGTGGGAGTGATTGTACGTGCATAAACACACACACATACATACATACATACATACACACACACACACACACACACACACACACACACACACACACGAAACTGCCCTTCCTTGTCAATAGCAACAGATGAGAGCAGAGTGGTTTACTGTGACTGATAATCCAACAACAGTAGAAAACACTACTTTGATTC